>SJXQ01002568.1:644316-699548 GCA_006408695.1 Aepyceros melampus | reverse complement strand
CACGGACTCGATGGGCATGAGTCTGAGTGAACTCCGGGAGTTGGTGATGGACAGGGAGGCCTGGCGTGCTGCAATTCATGGGGCTGCAAAGAGTTGGACACGACTGAGTGACTGAACTGAACTGAACTGAATTGAACCTTCTTTAATCCATAACTCTAAGTCTTTTACCAAATTTTAAAAGTTTTCAGCCATTATTTCTTCAAATAAATTTTTTTCTGTACCACACTCTTTCTGTCCTTCTGCCAAGATTCTCATGATGAGAATATTAGACCTTTCGGAATTGTCCCACAAATACTTAAAGATCTGTTTATTTTTTCAATCTATTTCCTTTCTTTTGTTCTATTGGACAATTTGTATTGATCTATCTATACTGATTTATATTTATCTATTGAACTATAAGTTTACTGAATTTTTTTTATCATCTCTATTCTGTTGTTGAGCCCATCCAAACTGATTTTTTCACTTTGGTTTTATTTTTTATTTCTAAAACTTCAGTTTGGTTCTTTTTGTATCAGATGTTTCTCTAATGAGACTGCTGATCCATCTATTCATTTTGAGGGGTTTTGCTCTGACTTCTCGGTGCACGATTCTCAGTAGCTACTTCAGTGTCTCAACTCGACTGTGTCATCTCAGAGCTGTTGCCTCTTACTTTTCATGCTTTCCTTTGAAAGATATTGAGATTTTCCTAGGTCTTCAAATATCAAGTCACTGTGGATTGTGTCCTGGAAAATGTGAATATTATGTTATGGGATTACGGGTCTTCTTTAAATCCTATAGGAAATGTTGGGACTTCCCTGGTGGCCCAGTGCTTAAGAACCCACCTGCCAATGCAGGGGACACGGGTTTGATCCCTGGAATGGGAAGATCCCACGTGCCACGGGGTGGCTAAGTTCATGTGCCACAACTTCTGAGCCTGCGCTCCCCAACGAGAGAAGACGCCACAATGAGCAGCTCTCGCGCTACAACGAGAGAGCAGCCCCCACTCACCTCAACTAGAAAAAGCCCGTGCGCATTGATGAGGACCCAGTGCGGCCAAAAAGTAATTAATTTTAAATATATTGTGTTGTTTGTTTTAGCAGCAACGGACCTGATTAGATGCAGGCTGCAAGTTCCTGCCTACCTCCTCTGGTATGAAATCTGAACAAGGTCAGTTCATCTTTTAAAGCTGTGCAGTGTTTCTCAGATCTGTGTGGTGTGTGTGCTAGTCTTGGACCTGGGATCAGTCTGGGACCGTGCTGCTCAGTTATAAAGCCCTCTGGTGTGTTGTTTAGGGGCAGCTATGCTTCCCTGGTTGCTCAGCTGGTAAAGAATTTGCCTGCAATGCAGGCCAAAAGCAGTAAGATATATTTATACAGAGAAACCGAGAGTGGGAGAAAGAGGGATTTGCCACCATGCTGTGAGGACCACGGTCCCTTTGGTGAGAGAGAAGGGCTCTCCTCCTCAAAGCTTAGACACCTGTCTGGCTGCCACTGCCCAACAGTCACTAGATTGCCTAGGGTTGAGGGCAGGAGAAAATGGGGGGAAAATACAAATAAACAGAGGTTTTCTATACTCTGACCGGTGGTGGTGGTGGTGGTTTAGTGGCTAAGTCATGTCTGACTCTTTGTGACCCCACGGCTCCTCCGCCCATGGGATTTCCCAGGCAAGAATACTGGAGTGGGTTTCCATTTCCTTCTCCAGGGGATCTTCCGGACTCTGGGATAGAATCTGGGTCTCTTGCATCGCAAGAAGACTCTTCACCGATGAGCCACGAGGGAAGCCCCCGTCTGACCAGCACAGGCTCTCTTTCCCAGTCCTCAGCCCAGAACTGGAGCACTGTTTTGGAGATGTGTTTTGTCTGTACCCCACGCACATTCTGGACTTCATATTGCTCTGAGCCCAGGCCTAGAGATACTAGAGGGGGAAAAAAAAGGATACAACCCACCACTAGTTTGGTAGTATTTGGGGTTCTGTTTTCCTTCCTAAATCTTCCCACTTCTACTTATTTTCAGAGTCCTCAGAAAGCTGTTCCATGCATTGTGTCTCATTCCATGACTTCTGGCACATTCAGTGGGAAGAAAACGCTGAAATACCCATCTCTATTTGACCAGAACCCAAACTCCACCAACCTGTTTTGATTCTCTGCATAGCACTTACTCAAAAATTTTTCAAAATTTATGTCTTTATTTGGCTGCATTGTTGCAGCATGGAGAATCTTGTTCCCTGATCAGGGATAGAAGCCGAGCTGCCTGCACTGGGAGCTCGGAGTCTTAGCCTCTGGACAACCAGGGAAGTCCCACTCCCTCGTATTTTTGTTTATTGATTCATTTGCCTATTGTTTATCTCCCACCCTGCCCCTTCCTAAGATGTTAGCTCAGAGAAGTCATGACTTTGTTCATACTGAATATTTCTGGGCACAAAGTAAGCACTCAATAAAGGCTTTCAAATGACTGACCCTACCCTCTTGGTCAGAAAGACTTTGAAGACTACTGCTTCTCTCTCTCTCTTTTTTTGTCTCTTCTTCCTTAAACTGTCTCCTTGTGAGTAAGTTACCTTATACATTTTTCAGAAAAGATTTATTGGTTGCCCAACAGATAAAGGGCAGGTCAGGAGAAAGCCAGAGATGCTTGGGGAAAGAACAGACACTGTACCCATTCCTCCTACTACAAATGTTAGCATAACCCATGCCAATTGGTTTTAACAACCAAGGAGACTTAGTACCTTGGGTAGGTGAGAAGTTGAGGAAATGCTGGCTTCAGGTGAGGCTTGATCCAGCAGCTAAATGATGCTACTAAGGACCTAGATCTTCTCTGTCTGTCAACCTTGACTGTTGCTGTCATGCTGCTGGCTTTTTTCTTAACCTCACTCTGCACACCCCCCATGCACACAGCTCTAGGCTCTGGATTTCTGGATGTGCAATTGCTGCAGGGACACTCATGTCCCACAGGCTCTGGCCTGTTCATTCAGACACAGTTGCATTGCAATTACTCTCTCGTCACTTCAACCTTCAAAAGAGGGAGTTAGAATACACACGCCCAAAGGACCAGGCTTGTGAGGAGGCTGTGGTTACTGCTGTGTCTGGGGCCATCTGGTTCCCAGTGCCCTTTCGGTCTGGGCAGGCACAGAATTCTTCAAGGTCAGAGGGCAGCTGGCAGGAAGAGGACAGACGCATGGGACAATTTTGGGGTCACCCAGAGAGCCCTGCCCAGTGAAGAGCTCAGAAAGCCTTGAGTCCTTTTTGTTATCGCCCCAAGTGGTTTCTTCAAAAGGACAAAGTTCTGCACAGTTAATCTTCGTTGGCAAAGTCAGGCGCAAATGAGATTAAGGTTCAGTCTGCCTCCAGAGCATGAGAAATGGACTCCACGTTAGCCGTGTTTCCAAAGTCCCTAGTTCAAACGTCTTCCCTCCATGATTTCTGATCCCCACCTCACACACCGCCTGCACCCCGACGTGCTCTCATTCAGTGTCAGCCGCTGAGGCGTAAAATCTGAGGCTTCTGTTGTCCTACCTGACACAGCACAGCCCTTCACTCACCATTCATTTATCACTTCTCCCACTCCTCCCCGTCCAAATCTGAATGATTACTCAATTACTGCCTTCAAATATCAGAATTTCAGAGGATGAGCTGTCTGGATGGCATCACCAACTCAATGGACATGAGTCTGAGCAAACTCAGGGAGAGGGTGAAGGACAGGGAAGCCTGATGTGCTGCAGCAGTCCATGGGGTCACAGAGTCAGATACGACTTAGTGACCAAACAGCAATAATCAGAGAATTTCAGCCAGCGAGTCTGGCTCCTCTTATTAAATCCATGTATTCCTGAATTTCAGACAGCGAATGGTGGGAGTTCAGCAAGTGCGGGTTTCATTCAAACTGAGCAGATGGTGGTCCCCAGCATGGGATGGTGGTGTTTGGAGAGTGAGACTACAGTTTAGAGGGATCACCTGTGCTGACCCTTACTTAGTGCCTGGGGCTCTTAATACCCCAGCTACAGGACTGTTGGGGTTTTAAAGCGTCAGCAACAGCAGAAAGACACAGCGGGAGGCCCTCTGGCAGCCTGTGCCCTTCTTCACTTCTCACGCACAATCACTTCCACATTGTGCATAGTCAAGTCAGGACAGGGATCCCAGTGGGGGCTGCTCCCACCACGTCGTCAGAGCCAAATGCTGTGCCTGGAGAGTAGTGTGTGCTGAGTCATTTCAGTTGTGTCCGACTCTCTGCAACCCATGCACTGCAGACCCCTAGGCTCCTCTGTCCATGGGATTCTCCAGGCAAGAATACTGGAGTGGGTTGCAAGTCTCTTCTCTAGGGGATCTTCCAGACCCATGGACTGAACCCAAGTCTCCTGCATTGCAGGCAGCTAGTAGCTGCTCAGCAAACACGGAGTGAATGAAAGAATGAACAAATGAGCAAACGGGCGTTGTAAACCTCAGACACAAGGTGTCTTGAGTCAGCAGGCTTCTGCCTCGGATTCTCGGCTTTGAAGAAACAGAACACAAAGCAGCTAAGTGACAGCCAGCTCTAGTCACCTCCAGGCCTCGAATAAACCTCCCAACTTGGAGTGCTTCATGCCAGAGGAAGTGAGCGAGTCCACGGTGAAGGATGTCCTGTAGCACTGTGAAGTGACAAAGCCCTGGGCTGGCAGCTGACGCCTCCAGCGCCCACCCGGTTCCCTTGGGGTTACCCAGATGCTGACTGCTTTGGCAAGTCAAACCTGCTCCGTTTGTATGTGGTGTCACGTGTTTCAACCAGCCCCTGGTGAGTTGTCCTGGCCTCAGTCTTAGACCATAAAACCCCCCGGGACGGAGGTGGTACCTGCTCTGAGGTGCCCCTCCCATCACCGTGCAGCCCAGGCCGGGGACCTGCAGTGTTCCCCACCACCTCCAGCAGGCCCGTTGGCTGTGACACTCCATCTAGCATATGCGGCTGGAGGTGGGGTGGTGGGTCGCATCGTTTGCAGTTTAAACGCTGCTCCCCCACAACGGTTCTGATGTGGGGACTCCCCTACAGGGGCACCCTGCACTGGGTGTCCGTCCACCATTCCCCAACCTGGGTTCACAGTTAAGTCGCTGTGTTGCCGAGTCACACTCCTGGACACAACCCCCCGCCNTTTAGCATATGCGGCTGGAGGTGGGGCGGTGGGTCGCATCGTTTGCAGTTTAAACGCTGCTCCCCCACAACGGTTCTGATGTGGGGACTCCCCTACAGGGGCACCCTGCACTGGGTGTCCGTCCACCATTCCCCAACCTGGGTTCACAGTTAAGTCGCTGTGTTGCCGAGTCACACTCCTGGACACAACCCCCCGCCCCAGGACTCGTCTCCAGAATGTTTTTGGCTCCTTGACGACCTCTTCCTGTTTTGGAAGCTAAAAAGTGGCACGGGAAAGCCGGAGAGGTTTCATTGCTTTCTTCTCTTTTTTTAAGAATCCTCCGCCGACTGAAGCAAGAACTTCAGCCTTTTGCTGGCACAGCCGCCCTCGCCTCTGCGGAACCGGCACCTCCGTGCAGGCTGACCGCCCCTGAGTCTCGCTTCTGGGCCCAAGCCTTACTGAAACTGTTTGCTCTCCTCTGTTTTTCTTATGTGTCAGAAACGCTAAACTTGGCTACATTCGTCAGTCATGACACATTTCAAATGAACACAGAAGACAGTCTGTGAAAACACCCTCTTAAGAAAGCTCCCTCTCTCTATGCTGTGCATTCATTGAAAGGAATTCACCGGCCATCATTTCTTTCATAAAACGCCCCACCTTTGACTGGATGCTAAGAATAACCTAAATTATTAGAAAGATGAAGATGTGGCCATTAAGAATGAAAGATTCTATAGAAAAATGACCTTCACGGTGGGGAGTGACGGGGTTTCATGTTCTTGCATATAATACAACAGGGGCCTAAGCTGAGACAACCCTGACAGAGTGGGAAAACTCTGTATACCACCTCCATTTGCAAAGGTGGGAGCCCTTTCTTGTCACAGGAGCTGGGGAGGGTCATAGTCTCAGAGTGGGGCAGGCATAGCCTAGGGAACTGGAGAGGCAGCTCGTTATGTTAGACAGATGAGTGGTGCCTGGACACGCTGCTTCCCACACACCACTGAGGGTGGGGTTGGGGGGTGGAGACACAGTGAAATCTCTTTTCCAGGCCACATTCTCATGACATCTGTGCCCCTTTCACACGTGAACATCTGAGATGAAGGCCCAGATTGTTTCTCTTAAGGGTTTAGCAGAAGCTAACTGAGATGTTAGCTTCCAAAATCACTGCAGATGGTGACTGCAGCCATGAAATTAAAAGACCCTTGCTCCCGGAAGAAAAGCTATGACCAATCTAGACAGCATATTAAAAAGCAGAGACATTACTTTCCCGACAAAGGTCCGTCTAGTCAAAGCTAGTCATGTGTGGATGTGAAAGTTGGACCATAAAGAAAGTTGATTTGATGCTTTGGAACTGTGGTGTTGGAGAAGACTCTTGAGAGTCCCTTGGACTGCAAGGAGATCAAACAAGTCAATTGTAAAGGAAATCAACCCTGAAGATTCATTGGAAGGTCTGATGCTGTCCAGTACTTTGGCCACCTGATGGGAAGAACTGACTTATTTAAGACCCTGATGCTGGTGAAAGGTTATTGTTGAATCACGACGCCGGGATTCTTGGCCCCAAAGAAGAATTCAATCCGGGGCCAGAGATGAGGCTTAATCACTCAGAGCTTTTGTGTAATAAAGTTTTATTAAAGTATAAAGGAGATGGAGAAAGCTTCTGATATAGGCATCAGAAGGGGGCAGAAAAAGTACCCCCCTGCTAGTCTTCAGCTGGATGTTATAGAGTCACTAACAGTCTGTCAATGAAAGAAAGGAATGTCTTAAAACTCAGAATGGCACCAGGGCTCTCACCCATAAGATGCATTTTGGGATAATCTTGGCACCAAATGGTTCATCCTGGGCTGTAAAATGATTAACTTGAATCTTGAAGAAGGGCAGATCACCATACAAATAATTTCATTTACATAGATCAGAGGAACAATATCTGAGTATAACATACTGGTTTGTCAAGCAGGTTCTGAGCCAAAAGGTGGAACCGACATGAAGACAGAGTTTGGGGTAAATGCATAGTACATTAGCATAGCTTAAGACAAACATTTCCATAAGAAAAAGGCATTGGTTAACTTCAGTGAAACCAGGTGTCATTATGGCAACACAGAATTTTAAGCGAAATCTCCTTTTAAATTTGTATAGAGAAGGAAAAAATATCGCTAGTTTGTTTCCTCCTGCCGCTTAAGAGAGATAAAAATGTCTGACACTTGCAGGCTGTTTCCTCCGTTTGGAGACCCCTGGCCTTCCTGCCTGTCACCCTCTCACTGGGAAAGACTGAAGGCAGAAGAAGGGGATGACAGAGGATGAGACGGTTGGATGGCATCACCGACTCAATGGACTTGGGTTTAGGTAGACTCCAGCAGTTAGTGATGGACAGGGAGGCCTGGCATGCTGCAGTCCATGGGGTCACAAAGAGTCGGACATGACTGAGCGACTGAACTGAAGTGAGATGCAGCCCAGGAGTTTCGTAATACAATGGAGCTCTAAAAAGAACCCCCTCCTAGGATACTGCCCTGGTGGTTCAGTGGTTAAGACCGATGCAGGAGACCTGAGTTTGATCCCTGGCCAGGGAACTAAGGTCTCACACGCTGCGTGGTGCAGCCAAATAAAATAAAATACAAAAAGTAAACGCCTCCTTTCAGGCAGTACATTTCAAGACAAGTTCCTCAGTCAGCACTCAGATAATTTAGATTAAACTCTAATTTGATTGTATTTTTCTACCAACAGACTTCTCATGTTATATTTCACATACAATTTTTAAATGTCTCCACTGAGGAGGGGAACATCTTCGGTTATAGAAAGTTATACTTGATGTCTTTATGCAGTGTATTAGCTGTGCCACTTACTACCTCTGACCTTAGGCAAATTACCAAATCTGCTTGGCCTGTCTCTTCAGCGGCAGTATTGATAACACGGGAAACCCAGTTCTGGCCTCCTTGTGAGCAGTAACCTCATAAAAGAGGACGCCCACAGCAGGCGCCCAACAAATGCCAGCTGTACTGTTATCACTAACATGAAAGGCTTGGGACGATTCACCAGCAGTCACAGGATTATTGGAAAGGCAAAAAAGTCTTTGTTCCTTGACACAGAGGTAAGTCAAACACTGTCCAAAGCCTGGAAGTGTTTTTGTTTGTTTGTTCTTTAATGAGCACTAATTAGACAGTCTTGAAAAAGGAAAACTGGATTTTGTTTTTATATCTAATTAGAATAAACCTGGGCTTCCCAGGTGGCTCAGGGGTAAAGAATCCGAGATTCGGGTTTGATCCCTGGGTGGGGAAGATCCCCTGGAGGAGGAAATGGCAACCCACTCCAGTATTCTTGACTGAAAAGTCTCGTGAACAGAGGTGCCTGGTGGGTTACAGACCAGAAGGCTGGAAAAGGGTCGGACATCCCTGAGCCACTGAGCAAAAGAGAGAGCATGTTCAAATGTTAGACTGAAGTGAGGGATCAATGACACAGCTTTTTCAAACAGATTACCCTGATTTCCTCTTCATTTCACAACATAAATTTTATTAGCAAAAATCACGTGTGCGTGCGTGCTCAGTCACTTCTATTGTGTCCAACTCTTTGCAACTCCATGGACTGCAGCCTTCCAGGCTCCTCTGTCCATGAGATTTTCAAGCAAGAATACTGGAGTGAGTTGTCATGCCCTCCTCCGGGGGATCTTCCCAATTCAGGGTCAAACCCAAATCTCCTGCATTGGCAGGCGGATTCTTTATCACTGAGCCACCAGGGAATCCCCATTCTGGATTCTAGACACTTATCAGATATATTATTTGTAAATATCTTCTCCTATTCTGTGGATTGTATTTTCACTTTCTTGAATAATCATAAATTTGACTTTTGATAAAATCTTGCTTTTATACAGATGTATAGATAGGAGAAGGCAATGGCACCCCACTCCAGTACTCTTGCCTGGAAAGTCCCATGGATGGAGGAGCCTGGTGGGCTGCAGTCCATGGGGTTGCTAAGAGTCAGACACGACTGAGCGACTTTACTTTCACTTTCCACTTTCATGCATTGGAGAAGGAAATGGCAACCCACTCCAGTGTTCTTGCCTGGAGAATCCCAGGGACGGGGGAGCCTGGTGGGCTTCCGTCTGTGGGGTCGCACAGGGTTGGAACGACTGAAGTGAGTTAGCAGTAGCAGCATAGATAGAACCAACTTAAATGTTAGTTGGTGTTAGATATAGAAGGGTTTCCCTGCTGGCTCAGTGGTAAAGAATCTGCCTGCCAATGCAGAAGATGCAGGTTCAATCCCTGGGTCGGGAAGATCCCCTGGAGAAGGAAATGGCAACGCACTCCAGTATTCTTGCCTGCGAAATCTCATGGACAGAGGAGCTTGGTAGGTTACAGTCTTTCAGTTCAGTTCAGTCACTTAGTCGTGTCCAACCCTTTGTGACCCCATGAATCGCAGCACACCAGGCCTCCCTGTCCATCACCAAATCCCGGAGTTCACTCAAACTCACGTCCATTGACTCAGTGATGCCATCCAGCCATCTCATCCTCTGTCGTCCCCTTCTCCTCCTGCCCCCGATCCCTCCCAGCATCAGGGTCTTTTCCAATGAGTCAACTCTTCGCATGAGTTGGCCAAAGTACTGGAGTTTCAGTCTGTGGGGTCGCAAAAAGTCAGACATGACTTAGTGAGTAAATAACAACAAATAACATATAGAATGGATGGACAACAGGTCCTACAATATAGCACAAGGAACTATATCCGATATCCTATGATAAACTGTAAGGGGAAAGAATATTTAAAAATGTATATACGTATGTGTAACTGAGTCACTTTGCTCTACAGAAGAAATTAACACAACATTGAAATCAACTGTACTTCCATTGAAAAAAAGACACAAAGAACAAGCGTGTTACCAGTGGGGAGGGGAAAATGGGGATGGGAAAGATAGGGCTAGGAGAGTAAGAGATAAAGCTATTAAGTATAAAATAAACAGTGCGAGGATATATTGTACAACACAGGGAATACAGCCAGTATTTTATAAAGCTTTAAATAGAACATAATTTTTTATAACTGTTAATCACTATGTTGTACACCTGAAACTTTCATACTTACATCAACCATGTTGCTGCTGTTTCGCCACTAAGTTGTGTTTGACGCTTTACAACCCCACGGATGGCAGCCTGCCAGCTTCCCTGTCCTTCACTGTCTCCCAAAGTTGGCTCAGACTCATGTCCATTCAGTCAGTGATGCTATCTAACCATCTCATCCTCAATATACTATACTCAACTATACTTAATTTAGGAAAAGTAGCAGTTGTTTTTTGAAAAAAAAATTCTCTTTAAACTTATACAATATTACTTATAAAAATTTGTTTTATTGTACTGACACATATTCAAATTATCAGATAAATGTTTCCTATAGAATGTGGCCTGTACAGAAAAGTGACAGGCCCATTGGTTCCGGTTTGGCCACGTGACACAGGGCACCGTGGAGGGTCTATCAGGTTCAGCGGGGAGCTGGGGTCAAAGGCCACTGCTGTCAGGCTAGGTTCTTTCTTCTTTCACCCAAGAAGTCATAGGTTTGCTCGGAAATGTCGAAAGGTTCATGGACCCCCTCCGGCGACAGCAGAAACTGGAGGGCGCCCCCATTCTCCTGGTTTTGCTTGAGGAAGTCGGCGATGCCCTTCTGCCGGGCAGCCTCCGTCTCCTCCTCCGCCCATCTAGATGGGGTCAGGAGCGGAGAGTGCAGCAGGGGGAGCACGCAATCGTGGTAAACCAGCAGGAACGCCGCCTTCAGGAGCTCCCTGTCTCCCTGGGAAAACACCCGCAACAACAGTCACTGCGCGCGGACCCAGGCCGTTACTTCTCAAGGGTTACATTCAGGGATTCTGCAAACTAGAAGCCGTCGAGGGAGGGGGTGGGATGGAGGTGCCAGGGATGCCTGGCAGGGAACGGGCTCTGAACCAGCTGTTCAGTTAGGACGTGGACACAGCAGGAGTCACCTCGGGGACAAACGAGAGGTTCTCTCTGAGGGTCTGAGCGGGACTCCTGGAAGGCAGGGCGCCCACTGGGCTCCACTGAGGCTCTCGCACATTCCATCCAGGAGACTGGGGCACTGGCCTCTAACTCTGGGGGCAAGGGTGCGGTTCCAGGTAAGAGTGCGAAGCCAGCTGGAGCACTGAAGCAGCTCAAGGTGTTACAGGAGAAGGCAGCAAGGGCCCTGCCTGAAATCCAGAGGAGGAGCCCAAGGAGTAAAGGCTGTGTCGTCAACCCCACCTCCCCCAGAACAGGAGACAGGTGACCTCCCAAGGGCAGGCAGCCCAGCTCCACCACTCAGGCGGGCATTGCAGGGGTGCAGGCAGTTTGCACCAAGATAAGACCCCTCCAGGGGGAGCTGGAGAGGCCGCTTCCACAGGCCTGAGGCCCAGCACCTGTCCACTACTGACCAAGAGCAGCATTAAAGCTGCCCATCTGGGTCGATTGGAAGCTCAAATGAGGATACAATATATACACCTTTTTTTCTCCTTTCAATTTTTAGTGTCTTTCTTTGTTCTCCCATGTTCCTTGAGGAAAAAGTCCAAAAACCACGGACAGTGGGCCCCATGCAGCCCACCTCCATCTCTTTTTATAAACAGTCTCATAGAACCAGCCCTACTCAGGTCTTTAATGCTGCCTGTAGCTGCCTTGCATTACAAAGGCAGAGCTGGGTATTTGAGACAGAGAGCATGCGGCCCGCAAAGCCAAAAATATTTACTCTCTGGCCCTTTACCAAAAACGTCTGTCAGTCTTGGACTACAGTCGTCAAGCCGCTGCACACTGACCACTGCAAGTCTGTTTGGTAAGGACACGCGCTGGCCACGCACGCACAGCCACGCGTGCTCCCCATGTAAGGTGCCACTTGTGCCGACTGTCCTCTTCTCCGTACCTGAGATGGACTTTGAGAGCTAGGGATTTTTTTTTTTTTTAAATGAGAGAAATTTGATAGGCAGCTGGAACATTTTGGCTTAGAAACTTCCCCTCAATTCAATAAAACTCAGTGGTCTGACTCTCTCGGTAAATGTCACATTGCACTTGAAAATACGCGGGTTATTTTCAAAGATTTTTGGTATTGATTTCTTTCTTTTTTTTTTTTTTTTGGTATTGATTTCTAATATAATTCCACAGTTAGAAACATAAGAGAACAGAGTCTGTATGATTTCAATACCTTTAGACTATCACATTTTTGCTCTTGTTTATGTCTCTGGATATGCTCCAGTGTCTCCTATAGTCTATGGGAAGCTGAATAGAATCTGTAGCCTACTGTTGTGGGAAAATTGTATACATCTTAATTATGTTGAATTGGCTCAAGGTGTTTTTCAAGTCTACTATATCCTTCTACTTTCCTGCATATTCATTCTATTAATTTTTGAGAGCTTGATATTGAAACACCAACTAAAAATCTTAATTTATCTACTTAAAAAAATAACTGTAATATACAGTGAAATTGTATGTAACTTTGCTCTATATTCGGAGAAGGCAATGGCACCCCACTCCAGGACTCTTGCCTGGAAAAACCCACGGATGGAGGAGCCTGGGGGGCTGCAGTCCATGGGGTCGCTAAGAGTCGGACACGACTGAGCGACTTCACTTTCACTTTTCACTTTCGTGCATTGGAGAAGGAAATGGCAACCCACTCATGTTCTTGCCTGGAGAATCCCAGGGATGGGGGAGCCTGGTGGGCTGCCATCTATGGGGCTGCACAGAGTCGGACACGACTGAAGCGACTTAGCAGTTGCTCTATATTTCCAAATTTCCTGTAAATGTGTTATCACACTTTCATAATTTAAAAAATTAAAAAGAAACACACACAAAAAAATCTCCCCAAGGAACATGGGAGAAGATAAAGACACTAAAAATTGAAAGGAAAAAAAAGTGTGCCTGAAATGACTGTTGATCAAGTATTTTTTTAAATGCTTAGAACTGATCACCCATGCCCTTCTTCGAAGGAGTCTTTGGAACCATAATAACATGGTTGAACTGTCAACAGGGATTATGAGTATGGCTACTCCAGCTAAAGAAGACGTGTGATTAGGACATGTAGCGAACACTGAGCACAGAACTGTGAAGTTCGGGGCGGACCGTCACATTACCTTCTCTGATCTTTTTAATGTACTCTCTTTCTCAGCCCAGGAACTCTAAAAAGCAAACAGAAATGCTAGATTAACTTGAGTATTCGCAAGTCTTTGCCACATCTCTGTAAGTAAGCTTGCTGCTAGTCACTTCAGTCGTGTCCGACTCTGTGTGACCCCATAGATGGCAGCCCATGAGGCTCCCCAGTCCCTGGGACTCTCCAGGCAAGAACACTGGAGTGGGTTGCCATTTCCTTCTCCAATGCATGACAGTGAAAAGTGAAAGTGAAGTCGCTCAGTCATGTTCGACTCTTAGCAACCCTATGGACTGTGGCCCACCAGGTTCCTCCGTCCATGGGATTTTCCAGGCAAGAGTGCTGGAGTGGGGTGCCATTGCCTTCTCCGGTAAGTAAGCTTACATCAGGGTTAAACACAATGTAGAGGACCGGCATACGTTAAGAAGTGGGTTTCTAGTTAGGCATCAAGTCCTAAGGATCCAGAACCAGATGGAGTAGGCGGGATGTATCAGCAAGCGATCCTTCACAAGCTGCAAGTCAGAACTAATTCAACACATTTTCCTGGTGGCTCAGTGATAAAGAATACGCCTGCCAACACAGGAGCGCAGGAGACATGGGTCCAATCCCCGTGGGGGAGGATGCCATGTGCCTGGATCAACTAAGCCTGTGCACCACGTCTCCTGAGCCTGTGCTCTCGAGCCCAGGAGCCACAGCTACTGAAACCCGTGCACTCCAGAGCCTGTGCTCTGCAGCAAGAGACGCCGCTGCCACGAGAAGCTCCGGTATCAGAGAATGCTGCAATCAGAGAACAGCCCCTGCGCACTGTAACTGGAGAAAAGCCCACGCAAGCGCCCCGCCCAGCCAAAACTAAATACATACATAAAATTAAAAAAAAACGACTAAGAACAGAATCAGTGAAACACTAACTTTTCCATACAAACTGCACCAACATAGCCCTTGAACAGTAAGATGTCATTAAGCTTTTAAGGTAAGACAGTCACGAAAACAGAAAACTCTGCCAAATGCCATACTTTTGTATAATTGCATCTGCTGAGGTGAAGAAATGGTCAGGGAGAGACAGGGAGTGCAGGCTTCCATCTGCCTGCGATGCAGGAACCGGGGCTCGATCCCTGGGTCAGAAAGATCCCCTGAGAAGGGAATGGCTACCCACTCCAGTATTCTTGCCTGGAGAATTCCATGGACTGAGGAGCCTGGTGGGCTACAGTCCACGGGGTCGCAAAGAGTCAGACATGGCTGAGTGACTAACACTTTCACTTTCATTTGCAAGTAAATATTTCTAATCTGTGCACAAGGTTTCAGAAAAGCGTCTTTAAAGAAATAAAACATCCAGAGTTCAATTAGCCCTATGAAAGTATGAAATGAAGAACCTTCTGGGGCCCAGCAGGCCTCCATCATGACACATATTACCCACCCTGAGGGCATCCATTATGTCCGACTCCTCCAATAGCTTGGGGAAGGTGGCCAGCACTGGATTACTAATTAAGCCTGAAATACAAAAGAACAGGAAGGATTTTATATAAGCTTCATCCAACGTAATTTATGGCAATAGACACACAAATATTCATTCAGATTGAAATTACTGTGCCAGACGATTTGCTGATTACACACTCTACCCACTTCAGCCTCTTGGGGGGCTGGAAGCTGTGCCCCCTTCATCCCCACCTGTCTCCACATCCACACCCCGGGGGTTCTGAAATGAGTCTGGTATCAAGTGGAGCCTTCAGGATAGGAGTAAGGTGGCTCTGAATAGAGTAAGATTGGAAAATCCTGATTTTCTCCTACCTCCCGTTCCTCCTCATGACTCAAGTGTGGTGTGGTAAGAGGAATCTTCCAATTGTAAGGCACCCATGCTCTTGGAAGGCTGAGTGGGAACCAGAAGGCACCAAGGTAAAGGCGGCAGAGGGCGGGCAGGTCAGGCCTGACTCCAGTTCCCCATTGCTAGGGGAGGACCTCAGCCTGGGGCCGACAGATGGTGCTGGTGAAAGGACTCGGGAGATGGCCATGTGCCTACATACTACGCAGGAAAATACTGATATTTCACAATCAATAAGGGTGCGTGCCAAGATGCACACCAGGAAGGACATGCACACCAGGAAGGACACTCCACAAATGGCAAGGGCAGTTGCTTCTACAATCTTCTTCTCAGTTGAGAAAATCCTTCCTCTAGGTCTTACTAGGCTTATTCGGACACTCAGATCCAAATAAAGTCAACAATTTTGAGTAGCCTTCTTACCTATAAAAAAAACCTAATAAGCCCTATCCTCTTCAAGGCGTCATGTCATTCAGGAAGTTTTTCTAGAGGCACCGAAACAAATTCAAAGGCATGTGATGACTGAAAGGCTTAGACTGTGCCTCCTTTAGAGCTACAATTGTTCCTTGAGGGATGCTGGTGCTTCTCTGAGTGCCATTTCTCCTTGCCTACCCAGGTCATGTGTCTCTGGGAGAGAACTCGTGTCTAAGCGCAAACTTCGTTTGTCCACAAGTGCGAAGCCACCCTGGGGTTCTCTCTCCTTACTCTATTCCGGCCACACTGGCCTGCTTTCAATTTCAATTCCTCCAGTGCACTCAGCACTTTCTTGCCTTGGGTCTTCAGACGTGCTGGTCCTTCTAGCCAGAAGGGATCCAAGCCCACCCATCTCCCCTGTGTGTCTCACTCCTGTCTCAGGTCTTGTCTTACTTAGTCCTTGCTTGGAAAAGCCTTCCTTCATCCTACACATTAATTCAGGTTTTCCTAGTGTACGCTCTTGTTGTGTATTTCCGTTCAGAACATTTAAGGTTAAAAAGGATTATTCACATAATTTTGTGTTTGAAGTTATCCACCAGGATAAGGATGACAGTGCCTGTCTCATTCATGAGAGGGCCCTGGTGTATAGTACCCACTCAATAAAGAATATCCAATAAAACGAAACTTTTTTAGTTTCTTACAACACATGCCAATCTCTGGCCAAGTTCAAACATGTGTGACAACTACTGATTTTTTTTAAAGTTACTTTTTAACATTTTACCAGGGAAAAGTTTCACGCTGATGAAAAAGCTGCAATATAGAACCCTTGAATACTTCTCACTTGGTCTCACCAATTTTACTGATGTTTAAACTTCTTGCATTAAAAACCAGTTATCTGGGGGTAATTTGTTCTCTTTCCAAAAAGAGGATATGTATACCAAACACCCAGAAAAACATTATTAAAGACATTAAGGGAAAGATATGATTATATATGAAATTTGGATCTCAAGTCTCCAGAATTTAAGATGTGAAAAGTGTATATGGTAAAGAACAGAACACACACTGAACTCACAGGACGCACACTGAGCAGGAGACTTTGCATATGAAGCCACTGGCGGCCACTGATGCTCTTCTGAATATTTCACTCCAGCTGTCACCATCAGAAGCAGAAGACACAGGCCGGCAGAGGCCACATTCACTCAAAGCATGGGGCACTGTTACAAGGAAGGGAACTGCAAAGATGTCTCACCTGCACTGTTCAGGCTCATCCTGTCTTTCAGGAGAACATCTCCAAGAATCTGGCGATAAAATACCAACAAATGAACGCAGCACATGCTTCCGATTAACGTTTCTGGTAGTAGACTATTAAAGAAGAAAGAATACATTGTTTAATGTACTCATTAAACAATCCCCTATGATCCAACCTAGGGTGCTGAAGCTGAAGCTCCAACACTTTGGCCACTTGACACAAAGAACTGACTCACTGGAAAAAACCCTGATGCTGGGAAAGGTTGAAGGCAGAAGGAGAAAGGGAAGACAGAGGATGAGATGGTTGGAGGCATCGCCAGGTCGATGGACATGAATTTGAGCAGGCCCTCGGAGTTGGTGATGGACAGGGAAGCCGGGTGTGCTGCAGGCCATGGGGTCACAAAGAGTCGGACATGACTGAGCAACTGGACGTGACTGAACTGAACTGACTGTGCTTTTTAAATGTATACTCATCACTCTAATGAAGAGTACTGAGTTTGGCCTAATTATTGAAAAGAATGGTAAGGAAACTTTCCTTAATGTTAAGTATAAGTTAATGTTATATAAGTTAACTATAACATTAACTATAAGTTGGCCATGTTAAACTTCAAAAATCTTTCATTTTTATGTATTACTTTCAAGTCACAACTTTTGAGTTACACTTTCTGTTCCATGTTTGCACATACATCCATGTCAACTGTCAAATAAAAAATAAAAGTCATCATTAGAAAGAACGGGACTAGTCAGCTGCAAGTTTTAACAAGGCCACGTTGCCACCCCCACCCGATGCAATGAATGCAGAGGAAACATGAGTCCAAGCTTTTTACAGTGCTGGGTGGAACATAGGAGGGTGGGACGGATCAGACTGAATTATGACTTAGCTACTTCCAAACTATGTGCTTCGGAGTTAATTTCATCCTTGAGTTTTGGTTTCTTCATTTGTAGAATACAGATAGTCATACCTGCATTCCAGGTTACTAAAAAGATTAAAATGAGGTAAGTGTGGAAAGCTTAAGGGAATGTCTGGTACATAGTAAGTGTTTGAGAACAAAAAACTTTCAATATTGAAGGTAAGTTGATGTCAGTTTAAAACAGACCATAAAAACTTTAGGATGTTGTATGTAATTTTCATGGTAACCACAAAGAAAAAAATCTATACACAAAAGGTAATGAAAAGGGAGTCAAAATGGATCACTGTGAAAAAGTCAATTAAAAACAAAAGACGGCAGTAAGGGAGGAAATGAGGGACAAGAAAAAAAACTTAAGATGTACAGAAAATGGATGACAAAATACAGTTGAGCTCTTCCCCATCAGCAATTACTTTAAATATATGTGGGTTAAACTCCTCAGTCCAAAGACACAGATTGGCAGAACAGATTGTTTTAAAAGCAGGATCCAACTGTATTCTATCTACAAGAGACCCATTTTAGATGTAAGGACATTCATAGGTTGAAAATAAATGGATAGTTAAAGATACTTCGTGCAAATCGTAAACAAAGAGAGAAGATATACTGCTCAGATGTACTGATATCAGACAAAACAGACTTTAAAGCCAAAAAGCTGTTACAAGAGACAATGAAAGATGTTATACGAAGATAAGGGGGCCAATTCATTAAGAAAACACAGCAATTATAAACGTATACAGTAAACATCAGAGCTCCTAGATATACGCAGTGAACACCGACAGGAGTGAAGAAATAAAAGACCCTCGGTCACAGAGGAGACCTCAGGACTCCACCTCCAATAGGGGAAGAACAGCCAGCATGCATGCCACATCGCTGCAGGCGCTTTGGACTCTCTGAGACCTTGGGGACTGCAGCCCGCCAGGCTTCTCCTGCCTGGAGGACAGCCAGACAGATCAGTAAGGAAAGGGGGACTGCACTGCGCTGCAGACCAACTGTAACCGACAGGCATGCGCAGAACCCTGCTTGGTAGCAGAACACACATTTTCCTCAAGTGATCAAGGAACATTCTCCAAGACAGCCATATGCTGGGCACAAAATAAGTCCTAACAATTTAAAAGACAAATTATATAAAGTAGGCTTTCTTTGTTGCCTCCAAAGTATCTTTTCTGATCTCAATGGAATGAAGCCAGAAATCAACAGCAGAAGGAAAACTGGAAAATTCACAGCTTTGTGGATACTAAACCTGAAGCCTGGGGCCTCTCTGGTGGTCCAGTGATTGACAGTCTGTCTTGCAATGTAGGGAATGCAGGTTCAATCCCTGGTCGGGGAACTAAGACCCCACAAGCCGAGGAGCAACTAAGCCCACGAACCACGACTACTGGAGCCTGGGCCACACCTGGGGGGTCCACTGAGACCCCAAGTGACAATGAAGACGCTGCGTGCTGCAGCCCAGACACGACACAGCCGAAGGGGTGATCTCCAGGCCAGACACCTGGCGCCCACTAGGCTCCCAGCGGGGACACTGAGCACTGGAGGCACCTGAGCAGACACTCAGGAGAACGTCCCGAGTCACTCTAAACATGCATTTTCCACGTGTTATTTTTAGAAACACATGAACTCTGTCACTAAGCATGAAGAATGACCACGGAAGAAATCTCAAAAAGCTGGCAAGCAACGTGCTCTCACCAAAGGGGAAGACGTCTTTGAGCTAAGAAAAACCACCTCACGTTACAGAGCAGATCTTAATTTCAGAAATTAATCCTTTATTCTAATTTCTAGGATGAGAATTTTGGAAGGGAAAGTTAAATCACACAGGTAACATCCAGGCTTCCAGCCAGTTGGAAGAGAACAGAATGAATGGGCCCCCGCGGGGAGTTTCACATAATTTAGATAAGAAACCTTGACCACTCCATAACCCTTGCATTTCTAGAAATGTCAAAAATGCAAGATAGATTCTCTTCCCACACTTAAATTCATACACCACATTTGGTACACAGAGTCAGAAATCATCTTTTTCCAACCCTGCTAACATTCTGATCTTGTATATACCTGACCTAGATTTCAAGGACTGGCTGCAGAGGAACATGGCAGCTGCCTGGATGCTACCACACGCCTTCTTGTTTTCATGCTGTGATTCCCAAGGCTTGTCCTACCTCCCACCCTCTGCTCTGTGGCTCATGTGGGCAGTGTTTCAGATGCATGCCCAAACTTGTCTCATGCTGAAAAACAGCCATTAATTCTGCGAGGGGAAGGGGTGGAACCTTCCTTCCATTCTCCACTCCCCTTCTCTCCCAGACCAGCCCTCTCCATCTGGCAGGCGCCACAGCCAGCCTGTAGGAGAGGCCTTCAGTGCCCACTGTGTGGGCACTCCTTTCCTTCTGGAACCTCACCATGACACAAAGCAGTGCTGCTGGCTCTTTATCAGAGTTTCCTTTAGGGAAATTCTTTGATTTTTCCCAAACCCAGGATGGCCAGAAAGCTCTAAGCTGAAGAAGTAAAGATATACCTTTCTGACCTCACAGACAGACCAGCAGAAGCACAGTAAACATGATAACAGGCCCCGGGCAAGCAACTTCCTGGTGCTTCCCTGGTGGCTCAGGTGGTAAAGAACCTGCCTGCAATGCAGGAGACTTGGGTTCGATCCTTGGGTCAGGAAGATCTGCTGGAGGAGAGAATGGCAACCCACTCCAGTATTCTTGCCTGGAGAATTCCATGGACAGAGCAGCCTGGTGGGCTATAGTCCATGGGGTTGCAAAGGGTTGGACATGACTGAGTAACTAACACACCCAAGTAACACTACTATTTCCTTTATTTTTAGCAACAGTACAATGGAAGTAAAGGGGAAAAAAAGATGAGATACATCAAAAAGGCAAAGGAAAATAAATTATAGCAAATTTATACCCAGGCACATAGTCTACTCCCATAGACCAGGGTTTCTCAGGATTCAGAACACACGCACTGGCAGCCTGGGTCTAAATTTAGGGCTTTCCCTCATGAGGAGTTTAAAAACATGCCTTTGGTTTAGGATTTGACATGTACACATGGCTATGTGTATAATGGATAACCAACAAGGACTTACTGTAAAAAAAAAATAAAAATTAAAAAATAATTAAAAAATTAGAAGTCATAAAGCAGAGAGAGAAAAAGCATGCATTCGGTCAAATCGCATCAAGTTACATCCCATCAAAAAACAGCTCCAGAATCAGAAAGCCAAGTCTTGGTGAAAGGCAAGGATCTACTATTTGCTCCCTCTTTTGCCTCAGCTGAGGGTGTACATGATCACAGTTGCCTCTGTAAAAGGAGATCCAGGCCCAGGATTCCGGTGCCGCTTCTCTGGTCAAGAAAATGAGTCCAGGGCTTCTCCTGTGGCTCAGTGGTGAAGAATCCGCCTGCCAATGCGGGTGACATGAATTCCGCGAGGATCCCACGTGCAGCGGGGCAACTAAGCCTGGCTGCCACTCCTGGGCCTGTGCTCTAGAGCCCCGAAACCACATCTGCGGAGCCCACGCCCCAGAGCCCTTGCTCTGCAACAAGAAAAGCCATAGCGATGAGAAGCCCATGCTCGGCAACTAGAGAAGAGAAACCCGTGTGCAGCAATGAAGAGCCTGCGCGGCCAAAAATAGACAAAAAAAAAGAAGACGGGTCCACACTGGTTCACCTGCCCCCGACACAGGGAACACTGCTGGCTGGTGAGAGGGCAGGGTGAAGCTGGCCAGCAAGGGTACGGGGAAGCTGGGCCCTGATGCAGACTATAAGCGGGCTTCCTGCCCTTGGCTCTACCACATTGCTGTATGGCCCTTGGAGTAACAAAAAAGAGTCCCTGTCCTTTCTGAAAAAGTTGGCTTAAAGCTCAACATTCAGAAAACGAAGATCATGGTATCTGGTCCCACCACTTCATGGGAAATAATGGGGAAACAGGGGAAACAGTGGCACACTTTATTTTTTTGGGCTCCAAAATCACTGCAGATGGTGACTGCAGCCATGAAATTAAAAGACGCTTACTCCTTGGAAGAAAAGTTATGACCAACCTAGATAGCATATTCAAAAGCAGAGACATTACTTTGCCGACTAAGGTCCGTCTAGTCAAGGCTATGGTTTTTCCTGTGGTCATGTATGGATGTGAGAGTTGGACTGTAAAGAAGGCTGAGCACCGAAGAATTGATGCTTTTGAACTGTGGTGTTGGAGAAGACTCTTGAGAGTCCCTTGGACTGCAAGGAGATCCAACCAGTGCATTCTGAAGGAGATCAGCCCTGGGATTTCTTTGGAGGGAATGATGCTAAAGCTGAAACTCCAGTACTTTGGCCACCTGATGTGAAGAGTTGATTCATTGGAAAAGACTCTGATGCTGGGAGGGATTGGGGGCAGGAGGAGAAGGGGATGACCGAGGATGAGATGGCTGGATGGCATCACTGACTCGATGGACGTGAGTCTGAGTGAACGCCAGGAGTTGGTGATAGACAGGGAGTCCTGGTGTGCTGCGATTCATGGGGTCGCAAAGAGTCAGACATGACTGAGCGACTGAACTCAACTGAACTAAACTGTCCTTCCTGTTTCAGGCAGAGAAATTTGACTAAACAAAGATGAAGGTGTTTTTTTTTTTTTTCCCAGCATGTGGGACTAGTTCCCTGACCAAAGATCAAATCTGTGCCTCCTGCAGCGAAAGTGTGGTGTCATAACCACAGGACCACCAGGGAAGTCTCAAAAGATGAAGTTGTTAAGCACCGGGGAGTGGGGACAGAGGTGGAGTAGACTTTTGGAACAGAGAAGGAGGCTGGCTATTGGTAGCACTGTGTGTGTGTGTGTGTGTGTGTGTGTGTGTGTGTGTCTGTGTGTCTGTGTGTCTGTGTATCTGTGTGTGTGTGCTCAGTCATGGTTGACTTTTTGCAAACCCATGGACTCCATCAGGCTCCTCTGTTCACGGAATTTTCAGGCAAGAATACTGGAGCGGGTTGCCATGCCCTCCTCCAGGGCATCTTCCTGAGCCAGGGACAGAATCCAAATCTCCAGCATCTCCTGCATGGCAGGCGGATTCTTTACCGCTGAGCCACTGAGGAAGCCCCATTGGTAGCATTAATGCCTTCTTTTTCCACCCACTATGAGAGGCAGGTCAGGGACAGGAGACTGAGCAGGGTTAGCCCCACCTCAAGGTCCACCTCCAGGGCGCACCTGAACCCAGCCTCTCACCTTGAACCCACAGCACAGCCCTTGCACATAGCCCATGGCTCTGCAGCAAGGCCCAGGCCTCTGGCTTCTCCGTGCCCAAGGCCTGTCTCTGGGACAGCCTGCCTGAGGCCACAGTCCTACTGGCAGGTCCCAAGGCCCACAGTGGACACAACGAGGAGTGCACATTTCCGGACCCTGCGAGTCAGTCAGTCAGTCAACCAGTTCAGTCACTTAGTTGAGTCCGACTCTTTGTGACCCCATGAACCACAGCACGCCAGGCTTCCCTGTCCATCACCAACTCCCGGAGTTTACTTAGACTCATGTCCATTGAGTCGGTGATGCCATCCAACCATCTCATCCTCTGTCGTCCCTTTCTCCTTCTGCCCCCAATCCCTCCCAGAATCAGGCTCTTTTCAAATGAATCAGCTCTTCACATCAGGTGGCCAAAGTATTGGATTTAAGCTTCAGCATCAGTCCTTCCAATGAACATTCAGGACTGATTTCCTAAAGGATGGACTGGTTGGATCTCCTTGCAGTCCAAGGGACTCTCAAGAGTCTTCTCCAACCTCACAGTTCAAAAGCATCAATTCTTTGGCACTCAGCTTTCTTCACAGTCCAATTCTCACAATCCATACATGACCACAGGAAAAACCATAGCCTTGACTAGATGGACCTTTGTTGGCAAAGTAATGTCTCTGCTTTTTAATATGCAGTCTAGGTTGGTCATAACTTTCCTTCCAAGGAGTAAGCATCTTTTAATTTCATGGCTGCTGTCACCATCTGCAGGATTTTGGAGCGCAAAAAAGTAAAGTCTGACACTGTTTCCATTGTTTCCCCATCTATTTCCCATGAAGTGATGGGAGCAGATGCCATGATCTTAGTTTTCTGAATGTTGAGCTTTAAGCCAACGCCTGCACTCTCCTCTTTCACTTTCATCAAGAGACTCTTTAGTTCTTCTTCACTTTCTGCCATAAAGGTGATGTCATCTGCATATCTGAGGTTACTGATATTTCTCCCAGCAATCTTGATTCCAGCTTAAGCTTCATCCAGCCCAGCATTTCTCATGATATTCTCTGCATATAAGTTAAATAAGCAGGGTGACAATATACAGCCTTGATGTACTCCTTTTCCTATTTGGAACCAGTCTGTTGTTTCATGTCCAGTTCTAGCTGTTGCTTCCTGACCTGCATGTAGGTTTCTCAAGAGGTAGGTCAGGTGGTCTGGTATTCCCATCTCTTTCAGAATTTTCCACAGTTTATTGTGATCCACACAATCAAAGGCTTTGGCATAGTCAATAAAGCAGAAATAGATGTTTTTCTGGAACTATCTTGCTTTTCCCATGATCCAGCGGATGTTGGCAATTTGATCTCTGGTTCCTCTGCCTTTTCGAAAACCAGCTTAAACATCTGGAAGTTCACGGTTCACGTATTGCTGAAGCCTGGCTTGGAGAATTTTAAGCATTACTTTACTAGCATGTGAGATGAGTGCAATTGTGCAGTAGTTTGAACATTCTTTAGCATTGCCTTTCTTTGGATTAGAATGAAAACTGACCTTTTCCAATTCTGTGGCCACTGCTGAGTTTTCCAAATTTGCTGGCATATTGAGTACAGCACCTTCCCAGCATCATCTTTTAGGATCTGAAATAGCTCCACTGGAATTTCATCACCTCCACTAGCTTTGTTCGTAGTGATGCTTCCTAAGGCCCCCTTGACTTCATATTCCAGGATGTCTGGCTCTAGATGAGTGATCTCACCATCGTGATTATCTGGGTCATGATCTTTTTTGTACAGTTCTGTATATTCTTGCCACTCTTCTTCATATCTTCTGCAGTTAGGTCCATACCATTTCTGTCCTTTATTGAGCCAGTCTTTGCAGGAAGTGTTCCCTTGGTATCTCTGATCCCTTGGTGTCCCTTGGATCCTCAAAGTGGAGCCGAATTCATGATGGTCCTCAGGGCTCTCTCTGGGCTCTGGGAGGAGAGTTGCGTGCACACAGAGATGAGATATGGGAGGCCAGGGACCACAGGCGGCAGGGCAGAGATTTTACACCGGCAGGAAGAGCTCTACCTTGAAATCATTTCACAAACATTTTTTGGGTGTCTACTATGTTCTGTAACCAACAAGGGCCTCTATTCCTGAGGTCGAGGCGCCTTTCTTTGAGAACCCAGTACACAGAAGAACATTAGCAGCTTTGGGAGAATGGGCCCATCAATCTGACCATTGCTTACCCAGTCCGACTGATCTAGATTGTAAAGCATATCTCCAAGCCAGTATTTGAAGCCAAAGAAACACTATTAAAAGCTGTACTTGAAAGATATGCTTGGAAGTGGTTTAGACTCTGGAAAGCTTATCAACCAGAGAAGCAGCAGGTGGTTGAAGAAGTAGGAAGAATGAGGCTGAACAGGATTCTAGCTTTCCTTTTACAAAGACTGCTCCTGTGCTGCTGCTTCTTTTTTTAGCTTGAAAAATAAAAATTGTCCAAGAAAAGATTGGCCAGAAAGGGGGAGTTTATAGGCTCTATGGACATCCGGGGAGGCGGGCAGGGTGAGGGGCAGCCAAGAGTGAATACTACCCATGAGTACACAATTAATAGTTGTTGAAAGATTGAACTGTTAACACTATCATTATAAAACACATTTCAGTACTAGTGATAAGAGCCAGGGGTATTTAAACTGGGAGCATGATCTCAGGCGAGGAAAGCAACCACTCACAGAGAGCTCCTAGTCTCCCTGAGCCTGAGCATCCGCCAGCAGTCAGCGCCCCGGCGGGGCTGCCCCGCAGCCTCCGCCCCTGTTCGTGAGCCACGTGTTCCCGCCTACCTCTTGCACTCTTGTCCTCCACAGCCCCACATCGTCGCATGGCACTTGCTTCCAAACTTCAAACCCCGATGTGAATGTCTCTGATCTTACCAGCTACATAGCACATCCTCGTGACAGCACTGCTATTATATTTACATTTATCTACATATATGATATTTACATTTACTTACACATATGACAATACTAGGGCTTCCCTGGTGGCTCACACAGTAAAGCAATGCAGGAGACCCAGGTTCGATTCCTGGGTCAGGAAGATCCCCTGGAGAAGGCAATGGCAACCCACTCCAGTATTCTTGCTTGGGAAATCCCATGAACAGAGGAGCCTGGCTGGCTACACAGTTCACAGGGTCACAAAGAGCTGGACATGACTGATCCACTGAGCACACATGTGCACATATGATAATAAGAGTAACAATGATTGTGATACTTATTGTGCATTACTGTGAGGCATGCATCATAAACACTAGGCAAATGCTGCATATTTTTTCATTTCCTTAAACCTCACTAGAGCTTGATGGGCTTGATGTTATTATGTCCATTTTAAAGACACAGACTTTGAGACCCTGGCTTGTCCAAGAGACTCCTGGGTTGGACATGGATCGACCTGGGATGCTACCCATGTAAAAGCTCCCTGAAGAAGATGCAAACTAGAACCGCCATGAGATACCACTAATCACTTATTAAAATGAGCAAAACAGAAAAAAATCGATCATATCAAATGCTGTCAAGAATATTGGAGTAACTGGAACTCTCATACGTTGCTGGATAGAGTACAGAATAGCCTGGTCATATTGGAAAACAGTTTGGCAATTTCCTATAAAGTTAAGCAAAGGCCAGATGACCCAGTAATCTCACAAGAAAGGAAGATATAAGTCCACACACACACATACAAAAAACCTCTTATGCAAATATTTAGAGTAGCTTTATTCGTGACTGCCCAAACCTAGAAACAACCCAAATGTCTCTGAACTGGTGAATAAATAAACATACTGTGTATATCCACCAAATGGAATACTAGTTAGAACAAAAAGGAAAAACCACTGACACACGGGGCTTCCCAGGTGGCTCAGTGGTGAAGAATCCTCGTGTCAGTGCAGGAGACGCAGGAGACTGGGTTCAATCCCAGGGGATCTCCAAGATCCTCTGGAGAAGGCAATGGCAACCCACTCCAGTATTCTCACCTGGAAAACCCCATGGACAGAGGAGCCTGGTGGGCTACAGTCCATGGGGTCACAAAGGGTCAGACACAACTCAGCGACTGAGCATGCATGCAGGCACATGCTGACGCACGCAGCTGCATGGGTGCACCCAGTTATGCTATGCTAAATGAGGAAGCCAGACTCAGAAGGCTGTACACGGTGTGACTCCATCTGTAGACCATTCCGGAAACGGTAGAACTGGGAGAAGAAAACTGATCAACTGTTGCCTGAGACCAGAGCCAGAGATTTGATTACAAAGGGGCATGAGGTCACTCTTCAGAGTGACAGAAATAGTCTTTATCTTGGTTGTGTGGTAGCTACATGACTGTATACACTTGTCAAAACTCAAAGAACTTAAAGTAAAAGGGGTAAATTTTACTTGCGTGTAAATTATACCTCAATAAACCTGACATTTTAAAAAGTTTCCCAGGGAATTTCCTGGCAATTCAGTCGTTAGGACTCTGAGCTCTCACTGCTGAGGCCACGAGTTCAATCCCTGGTTTGGGAACTATGATCCCACAAGCATGTGGTGTGGCGAAAAAAAAAAAAAATTCATGATGATTATTTTTTAAAAAGTTCCCCAAAGTTCCCTAAGGGAAGGATCATGGATGATAAGCCCTGCTTAGTCAAAAGCTTCTATACTACTTTGGACCATGTCTATCATTTGTACTAACTGGTAAATTGAAGAGTAAGTTAATCCGAAATGTATTATTATTCCATTTCCCTACTGATCCTTGGCTGAAGAATCAGTGAGGGAAAAAAAACCAAAACTAACAATGGTGACTTAGCAGGAAGACAAGCCAGAAGCAGAGAAGGTCCATAAATGCTGAACGCACCCAAGTCCGCCAGACAGGTAAAGCGGGTACTAACCTTAGCGTGCTCCTTAATCTTCTATTCAAAGATCTCAGTTTGACTAGAAGTTGAGGCTGCCTCCTCATTGTCATCAACTGATGGAAAACACTACCATGTGCTTTTAAAAAAGAAAAAATAAATATCAAAACTTAGTGCTTAGGCAGTGAATGTGATAAAACAGGATTTTACATAACATTTTATAATAAAAATAAGACAAAGTTTTTTCAGTGCCAGGAGTGCTGAATTGTATGAAAGGCAGCAGCTGCCCATACACCCTAAATGAACTAATGAAGTACGATATGCCCTAAAGACCTTCAGAGGTCTTACCTGATAGCTCAGCTGGTAAAGAATCTGCCTGCAATGCAGAAGACCCCAGTTCAATTCCTGGGTCAGGAAGATCCCCTGGAGAAGAGGTAGGCTACCCATTCCAGTATTCTTGGGCTTCCCTTGTGGCTCAGCTGGTAAAGAATCTGCCCGCAATGTGGGAGACCTGGGTTTGATTCCTGGGTTGGGAAGATCCCCTGGAGAAGGGAACAGCTACCCTCTCTAGTATTCTGGCCTGGAGAATTGCATGGACTTTATAGTACATGGGGTTGCAAAGAGTGGGAAATGACGGAGCAACTTTCACTTTCATTTTCAAAGACCCTCAGAAGGTTTCCAACTGGCTGATCTCTGGAGCTGCCACTAGAGCAGATTCTTAAGACAGCATCATCGCTGCTAGATTACAGAGGAAAGGGGAGTTTAAAAAGGATCTCTGACTTCAAGTGGAACTAACTGTATCCCAGACCCCAGGACCTTCCTGTTCCAAGATGGTGGGGCTGGCATTGCTGTGTGTCCTAAATCATGAAACAAGGAGACAGCTGTCTGAGGAGCCAGAGGGGAGTTTCAGATCTATCAGGCTCTGAGATCCGAGAAGCAAGTACCATAAATGCTTGCCTGACAATCCACGTTCCCTTTATCTAGCACAGCGCCCGGTCAATGGACACAAGAGACGCTCAGTGTCTTTAGAGGGCAGCCTGGCATGTATCCAGTGACCGAGCAATGGGAAATCACTGAACTGGCCTGTTCTGTCAGTTCTGAGGCCCTGTGCTCCATGAAAAGGAGCCAATACAGAGTCCTTACGCTTCCTTATCTCCTATGTTAAAGTCTCACATGTGCCACTGAGGAAATATTCACATAGATGAAAACGATGAAGATTTTAATATCAAATGACATACTTTTAAAAATGTGAATTCAGGTGAAAAGTCTTAGGCTTTTTAGACTACAGCTGTCTTCTTTGATGCATCTTCTGCTTGCTTAATCTTTACGGAAAGGGAAGAAAGCCAACAGAAAGAAAGTGGTACCTCTTCTGGATACTGAAGGGTCCACCTCAACGCCTTTTTCATAGGGGGTGCCTCCATTCAAGAAGAGCCTGTAAGTCCTGCAAAAGAGAAGCACACAGTGTGTGTGTGACACGGCCACAGTCGAGGTGGCGGGGGAGCATTATTTCAGCACAAGCACGTTCACAGACGTTTCATTCATGTCTCATTCATTGGTAAATGGGAACGAAAGCTGTTATCCTTCCCTAGGGTTAGCCTCTCAGTAACCTGAGTCTCCTTCTTAACTATGAACTATAGAAAATACATTTTCCACATTAAAGGGAGAAAGATTAACTGATGTCATTTTGAGACTTTAATGACTTGTACCATTTAAATGTCTTTTTCAAAAGTTTTGAATCATCATTGGAAATAAAGCTATTATGAGTTTATACTACTTTTAAAATGCAAAAGTAACATGTAGATTGTTGTAAAAACTTCAAATGACATAGAAACGATCAATAAAAACCTGAAAACTCCCTCCCTGTCCTTTCCCGCCTAGTTTGGTAAGCCCCTTGTCCTATCTTTTTCTGTACAAATTATTTTGAAACAAATTCATGCACACAATAAATCTCAAACTGACACACATTTCCTCCTAAAGTTGCCTCTTTAGGCCTGTGGCACCGCCTCCCCAATTCTGCTCCCCGGAGACAACCTCCAGAACAGCTTCCACAGGCACACGAGCACAGCGCTCGTGAAAAACGGGGGCAGCACACACGTGGTTCCGCACCTTGCCCGTTTCAGCTAATAACACACACTGGAGATGTTTCTGCATCAGTAACAGGCCTCCGTCTCATTTTAAAAAATAGTTTAAGACTTTAAGAAAGATTGGATAGACACACTTTTCCCTCCTAGTAAGCACAACTAAAAACCCTGAACATTATTAAAAACAGGAAAACAAAACACCCACAAGAAGCCTGGGCTTCTACACCTACAGGCAGTATTGGGTTAGGGGGTGAGGGATGACAGGTGCCCACCCCCTCCCACCAGAGTGCCATCAGGAGGACTTTAATCTCTGTTCCGTGGTAAGGTCACGCCCACCCCTGTGGGGTCAGTAGAGGAGGAAGGGGGCAGCATTATCTGAATTAAACCTTTGGGATAGGAACTATTATAATCCCATTTTAAAACTGGGGGAAATTGAGGCTTGGAGACATTAAAGAACCCATTGACAGTTACACAGACAGAGTCCAGGCTATGGACCTGAATTCCATCATTCCAAATCTAGGGTCTCCATCTTCATCCTACTGACTGCCCACCAGCATCCCTGCTGCGAGTTTCTTGTTTATATCCTAGACTTAGATTTGTGCATGTGCACCCACTTTCAAATTTGGATTCTCTTCTTCTTAGTTTTTGAGAGCGCTTCTTATATTAAAGATAATAATCTTGTGACTGTTAAATACTGGATATATTGCAAATACATTACAAACATTTGCTTTTGGTCTTAAATTTTAAATTTGTTTACAGTGGCTGCCGCTACAATTTCCACATACCACCTATAGAAGAAAGGGGGAGTCAGAGACCTGGGGACCCTTCACCTAGCTTTCCCAGTCTTTAGTGAGAATTAGGCTCTATTATGGGCTTCCCTGGCGGCTCAGCGGTAAAGAATTCACCTGCAGTGAAGGAGACTTGGGTTCAAACCCTCAGTCAGGAAGAGGCCCTGGAGGAGGGCATGGTAACCCACTCCAGTGTTCCTGCTCGGAGAAGCCCATGGACAGAGAGCCTGGTGGGCCACAGCGCATGGGGTCGCAGAGTCGGACAGGACTGGAGAGGGCTGGGCGCATATACACAGGCTCTAAACCGGCGCTGTGAAGCGTGCTAATACCACAGGGAATTACTGGAGGAGTGTTCTCAGCAGACGACCAGGGCAAATGTCTTTTAAAGTACCTTTGCTATGTGTGTCGTTTCTCCCCTCCTAGGATGAGATCATGTATGCTGTTTTCACAGACTACCTTAAAAGAGTATTAGGTGAAAGTGAAAGTGTTAGTCGCTCAGTCGTGTCTGACTCTTTTGCAACACCATGGACTGTAGCCTGCCAGGCTCCTCTGTCGAGGAGATTTCCCAGGCAAGAATACTGGAGTGGGTAGCCATGCCTTCCTCCAGCGGATCTTCCCGACCCAGGGATTGAATCTGGGTCTCCTGCATTGCAGGTAGATTCTTTGCCATTTGAGCCACCAGGGAAGCCCCCAAAGAACATTAAAATCAACATTAAAAAGCCCTCTCCCCTCAAGTTACTGAAATGTGAAACCTCTGGAAACCTGAGGTGTCTAGATTCTAAAAAATGAATTTCCACAGAATTATCCACTTGGAGGGAATATGTAAACCCAACTTACTTTGCTGGAATAGGAATTCCAGTGGCATCAAAAAGTTTCAGAAACACCCAGCCACAGCTCAACTCTCCTCTTTCACCAGTGGACTAGAAAATAAAACTGGATATGAACCTTCATGTCTGAATCAGTCAAATCTCTAAGCACATACCAAGTTCTCCTAAAAGGAATAAAACTAGTATTTGCCTTTAGAACTAAAAAGTTCTTCACAAAAAAACAAAGTGAAAGCCAGGGGAGGCCCACTGGACTTGCAGGGCAGATGGTACAGGCAGGATGTCAAGTGAAAATCTTACCTTGTTAAGTTGCTCCTGAAAAAACCCTAAGCCTGATGCTAAGACAACTGCTGCTGTTGTTCCTGAGTGATATAAATAGGCTGGGAAATGATCCCAGGTCACATCAACGTACGTGGGAGCAGAAGCTTTGGGTCTCAGTGAGAAATGGAATGAGTCAATTAAGTCATTGAAGGGGCTCCCTGCTCAGAACTTCACCCCCTGCCCCGGTCAATCGTCAGAGGCCAGTGCATTCACCGGGGGGTCCTGCTCCTCGCTCCTGTCCTACACAGCAAACACACACGGATGAATGAGCCTTAAAGAAATGCAAGGGCAGGACTTCCCTGGTGGTGCAGTGAGAACCCATCTGCCAACGCGGGGGACGTGGGTTTGATCCCTGCTCCGGGAAGATTCCACATGCCACGGAGAAACTGAGCGCATGCGGCCCCACCGCTGAGCCCATGCCCTGCAGCTACCGAGCCCGGGCTCCGCAGCAAGAGGAGCCGCCGCAGCGAGAGACCGGCCGCCGAACGAGGAGCAGCCCCGCCCGCCACAATTACAGGAAGCCCGCCCGCAGCACCGGAGACCCCGCGCAGCCGGAAATAAACGAGTGAGTAAGTTTTTAAAAAAGAAATGACAGCGTAACACCATTAATGGAATTTAACAGCCGGCTCTCTGGGTTACCATGAAGCCAAGCACACATACCACACCTGTGAAGCTATTATTAAAATATGGAAACATATATTACCACAGACCCACATCCACTGATTCAAGAGTTTATATGATGTGAGTTAATCCAAGTTTCTGATGTTCCCTTAATAAAATGACCTCTCTGCCAGGTCCCTTCATTAGAGCCCCCATTTACAAGGTTAAGGGCACTCGGACCCTCAAGGACAGGGGTACAGCTCTGTGCTGGAAAGGCACTGGACATCTATTACTTCCTGTAAAGTCCCATCTTTTTCAAATCTTTATTCTTACAAAGCACTGGAGTTCACTCCAGCTATAAATACAAAGAAAAAGACTTGCTTTAAACGCTACTGAAAAAGCATCATAAAAAAAAAAAATTAGAATCACTGCCATTCCCATTCCTCAAGAGGTTAATATTCTATTACACAGAAAAATCTCAATTATTGTTACTAAGAACAGACATTTAGAAAAAAACTTCCCTTTAACTGATAATCAGAAAGCTTTATCTTTCAACTGACATACATTGCGAATATAAGAAATTCCAAGTTCAAATAATATTCCAAGATCTGGAGAGGAAGAATTGGATCTGATGAAACAGTCGCCATCAAGCAGGCAGGGCAAGATGCCAGTAACCTGAAACAACACAGAAAATGGAGGTTACTAAGAAACATGGAGAATGGAGGGAGGAAAAACACCGAGGTCCTGCTGTCAGGCAGGGCGCCAGAGTCACTACCCTGTGATAAACCTAACAGGAAAGAGTATGAGAAAGACTGAATGTACATGTGCAACCTAATTGCTTTGTTGTACAGAAGTAACTAGTACACACTATAAATCAACTACACTTCAATACAATAAACCTTTTTAAAACGGCAGGACAGTTCAGCTCTATCATCTGCATCCTAATAAAGGTCTGTTTCCTTTTAAGATTTTTTAAAAATGTACACCACTTTTAAAGTCTTTGTTGAATTTGTTACAATATAGCTTATGTTTTATGTTTTGCTTTTCTGGTTGCGAGACCTGTGGGGTCTTAGCTCCCTAACCAGGGATTGAACCCACAGCCCCCGCATTGCAAGGCCAAAGCTCAACCACTAGACCATCAGCGAAGTCTGCAAGGTCTTTTAAAGGAAACAAAAACCAGATGGATTGGACACATCTATACCAATGGTTTGAAATTTTAAAATGTAATTTTTGTGCTAAAGAAAACTACCTTTGCGTTCACTTACTCTTTGCTCAGAGAAGAAGCTAATGCAAACCAAGCACTGTCCCGAGGTCTTCGGAGGTGCTACAAACACAGTTTGATATGCGATAAGGTTTTTGGAGGGGAGGGGGCATACTGCATGGCACACGGGATCTTAGACCCCCAACCAGGGGTCAAACCTGTGCCCCTTGCAGTGGAAGCTTGGAGTTCTAACCACTGGACCACCAGGCAAGTTCCTGATGAGATATCTCTATTAACCACTGAGCTCTGCAGACAGGACTAAAATTATAACCTGCATACACACTGCCCAGCTTCCCTGAGGCAGGCCTTGGAAATTTTCCTTTCCTTTCACTCTCCCTGGACAACAACATCTCTCTTCCTTGCCTATAAAATCCCACACATCCTTCAAGATCAGTTTCTCTTCTATAAAACCTGCTTCTCTATGGTTCCACAGTACCAGGAGCCCCACAACCGTTACACTCTGCCTACGTCATAGCTGCCAACAGCACCCACTGCACAGAGTGACTCTAAGGATTCAGTGAGAAGCTGCAACTAGCGGCTGCTCTGGTGCCCAGCACACGGTCAGAGCTCCACACACAGAGGTGCTGTATGTGTGTCTGTCTCTTCTGCACCAACACAGAAGCTCCCACAGTGTCCAGGAAGCATGCCTCACCCTAAAGGATGGACAGTTAATTTCACTCACAAAGGAACCTATATCTACTACTTATCCCTTCCATCAGTTCGTCTTTATATCCAGGAGAACATTAGAAAAGTTGTTGGACCAAAATGATTGCAGAAGGATTCTTAAAAGACCAAACTGGAGGACTCCTCTGGTGGTCCAGAGGGTTAAGACTTCACCTTCCCATGCAGGGGGTGTGGGTTTAATCCTTGGTCGGGGAGCTCAGATCCACATGCCTCTCGATGAGAAACCAAAACAAAAAACAGAAGCAATGCTGTCACAAATTCAATAAAGACTTTAAAAATGGTTCACATTAAAAAAAAAGATCACACTGGACTTGGAGGGGTGGTGCTGTGGACAAGTATGGACCTGTGCAGCCCACAGGCGCGGTGGCCGGGCTCCTCCCCGTGCTGTGCCCACGTGGTGAGCCTCTATCTTGCTGTGAGATCTCTTGATGCAACAGGGGAAGTTTAATGAAGGGTTCTTGGGGTCAGTGACACAGGGAGTGAACCGTGGGAAGGAAGCAATGAAACTGGAGGTGGAAAAAAGTAAACAGAACTATAGACAACTAATGTTATTAAAAGAACATAAAGACATCTTCATCTCCCCGGCATCTATATGACACTGACTCAGTGGCTTGAAGCCACTAACCTCATTCCTGTCTTTGTTTGTCTCAGTCTTGACAGTCCCTGGATGTCAAGGGATGATCGGCTCCCTAGCCGTCACCCATGAGTTTATTTGAAGAAAGCACAGCTCTCCTGAGCACAGCTGGAGACTGCATTTTTTAAAAAAACACTTCTTAAGAAATGCTAAGAGTCCTGTTTAAGGTTTCTCTTTTTGTTTTCATTTTCCATCAGACAGAATTTTCTAAAATTGAACCTTGTGATTCATTGAATGAGACGATTCACAGGCATGGTAACTTTGGTGAGGCAGAAACATGAGTGATTTTTATCAAAGTCCTCAGAGAACATTAAATAATCTAAAGGTTCAAACCTGGCACCATATATTCTGTGTTAGATAATAATACGTAATTTCAACAATTTGTTGTTCTTGTTCAGTCACTCAGTTGTGTCCTGCTCTTTGCAACCCCATGAAACGCAGCATGCCAGGTTTCCCTGTTCTTCACCATCTCTCAGAGTTTACTCAAACTCATGTCCATTGAGTCAGTGATACCATGCAACCATCTTATCCTCTGTCACCTCCTTCTCCTCCTGCCCTCAGCATCAGGGTCTTTTCCAAAGAGTCAGCTCTTCACATCAGGTGGCCAAAGTACTAGAGCTTTAATTTCAGCATCAGTCCTTCCAGTGTATATTCAGGGTTGCTTTCCTTTAGGATTGACTGGTTTGATCTCCTTGCTGTACAAGGGACTCTCAAGAGTCTTCTCCAGCAATACCAAATACACCGAAGTGTATTACCAAATACATTTTGATAATCTTACCTTAGAAACTAATTGCATAATACTTAATGGGTAAAAGAAACTCACGTTTCACTCAATTCACTCAGCAGATTCCTTACCTGGGGAGAAAAGGTCCATGTTTGGGGCTTCTTAGGTTGCCACGTCGCCCTGACGGTATGAATGTTGCTCAGAACCTGAAATGAGATTTTCCCATTTGGAATCATACTGTTGGAACTTCACCACCTCCACGCTCCAAACAGTGAACAGCAGAGCGAGGGAAAGGTGGGTATCTTCCTTCTTTGGGCAATTCTGTATTTCTTTTTTTTTCTTTTTACATCAACTACATACATAACTTTAAAAATGATTAACAAAAGGGAACATGTGAATGCTCTTGGAATGGGATGGGGTGTGGCTGGGGCCCCACGGGCTGCGTCCTAAGTGTCCCACCGCTGAGACCATCCCACATCTTCACGAAAAGGAATATGTTGGGCTGAAGAGCTGGGTGACTGGGCGGGGCAGGGGCCCAATGGAGGGAAACAAGGGGGAAGGATGGGAGAAGGTGAGCCTGGCAGGGCTTCCTTGAGGAGCAAACTTGTGTTAGTCATTCAGTCGTGTCTGAGTGGACTGTAGCCCAGGAGGCTCCTCTATCCATGGGATTCTTCAGGCAAGAACACTGGAGTAGGTTGCCATTTCCTTCTCCAGGGGATTTTCCTGACCCAGGGATCGAACCCATGTCTCCTATATTGCAGGCGGATTCTTTACTATCTGAGCCACCAGGGAAGCCCTTGAGGAACAAACTAAAGAGAAAGGGAAAGTGGCTCATCATGTCTGCCTCTTTGCCACGCCGTGGACTATACAGTCCATGGAATTCTCCAGGCCAGAATACTGGAGAGGGCAGCTGTTCCCTTCTCCAGGGGATCTTCCCAACCCAGGTCTCCCTCACTGCAGGCGGATTCTTTACCAGCTGAGCCACAGGGAGGCCCCAGAATACGAGAGTCGCCTATCTGTTCTCCAGTGGATCCTCCCAACCCAGGAACTGAACCGGGGTCTCCTGCATTCCAGGCAGATTCTTTACCAGCTGAAGGAACTAAGCCAACAGTAAAGCATACTAATCCTCTACACACCTCAGTGCATTAGCAGTGCTATTTCAAACACATCCTTATACAGAAACACATACAAGCAGCCTTGTGAGTGGTCCCATCTGCTCCAAGCTTCGCTATAATCCTCGGGCACTTCATTATCCCTTTGAAATACCCATTTGTTTGTTCATGCAACATATAATTGAGATATTTTTAAAACCAGTACTGTTCTAGGCACTGGAAATATACAGCAGTGAACACAACCGGCAAGTATCCCTTGTTCATGGAACTGGCAAGAGAAACAACCAAACAGACTCACAAAAAGTGAACAAATCTGCCTGGCGCTGATGAGCACCACAAAGTAAAAGCTGAGGAGGAGGGTAAGAAGTGTGCTCGAGGGTAGGAGAACAGTAATTAACAAAGCCAAGTGTTACAGCACTTATAAAACAACAAAAAGAACTGACAAATGAATTCAGACTCAGATTTCTGCACTAATAAAAAACTGTACTAAGTGAAATACTTAATATCTCAGAGAGATTAACCAGAAAATTAGAAGAAACTTTAGGTATAACTGCCCTTTCAAGAAATATGGTCCACAGGAACATTTTATGTGCAATGATAACAAGATGGGGCAGTGGGGAGTTACAGCATGTGAGTATCTTGGTGTGTTAATGAGGAACACAGGAATATAGACTGATTTTAGATTTATGAGAATAATCTACAGCTAAGTAGGAAGCCTAGAAATTTACATACTGCAAACTGAGAGGCTTCATAAGAACTAAGTGACAAGGCCATGGATAGCTATTATTTTTTTAATGCATGTTTCTATGTATTTGAAATAGTTCCTAATTTAACAAATATTGCTAATTTCAATAAAAGTCAGATTGTAGTGTAAAATGCATGTAAAAGGAAAAAGAATAAGCAAATTGGAAGATCAAAGAGGAGAGTGAAAAAGTTGGCTTAAAGCTCAACATTCAGAAAACGAAGATCATGGCATCTGGTCCCATCACTTCATGGGAAATAGATGGGGAAACAGTAGAAACAGTGTCAGACTTTATTTTTTTGGGCTCCAAAATCACTGCAGATGGTGACTGCAGCCATGAAATTAAAAGACGCTTACTCCTTGGAAGGAAAGTTATGACCAACCTAGATAGTATATTCAAAAGCAGAGACATTACTTTGCCGACTAAGGTCCGTCTAGTCAAGGCTATGGTTTTTCCTGTGGTCATGTATGGATGGAGAGTTGGACTGTGAAGAAGGCTGAGCACAGAAGAATTGATGCTTTTGAACTGTGGTGTTGGAGAAGACTCTCGAGAGTCCCTTGGACTGCAGGGAGATCCAACCAGTCCATTCTGAAGGAGATCAACCCTGGGATTTCTTTGGAAGGAATGATGCTAAAACTGAAGCTCCAGTACTTTGGGCACCTTATGCAAAGAGTTGACTCATTGGAAAAGACCCTGATACTGGGAGGGATTGGGGGCAGGAGGAGAAGGGGACGACCGAGGATGAGATGGCTGGATGGCATCACGGACTCAATGGACGTGAGTCTGAATGAACTCCAGGAGTTGGTGATGGACAGGGAGGCTTGGCGTGCTGCGACTCATGGGGTCACAAAGAGTTGGACACGACTGAGCGACTAAACGGAACGGAATGCCTTTAACTGTCGACCACTACTCTCCAAGATCCAGAGATTTCAGGCTGAAAGTCAATAGAATTATCTCACCACACATCCACTCTCCACAGTGCAAAGTACTAACCACTATATGATCACAGCCTACCTTCCATATAATTGTTTTAATGAATATAAACACTTTTCTTTGCTTTCTGTATTCCAAAACTGTTACATGAGTAACAGTCCCTAGCTTAAATAAAACAAATCCAGAACTCTTCAAAGTTATTCTAACATGTAATTTAAATCATAAATAGGCAACTGTATAGTCACTCTTGGGGGGTTTATGCATACAAGTGCTGCGACTCATGGGGTCGCAAAGAGTTGGACACGACTGAGCGACTAAACGGAACGGAATGTTCAAAGATAAGAGTCTAAATGTGAGATTTAGATTTGTTTTCTATTTCTCTTATTATTGGCAAAATAGGTATATAGTTTGTTGATGTATTATTTCTTACTGAGTTCTTAAGGCTTTTCAATCACTGTTTAAGGATGAAACATATAATGATGGTTGATTACAAAACGTGTCAAATATACCAGACAAGTTAAGAGAAACTTACAGTACACCCGAAGCTTATCACCTAGATTCTGCCATCAACATTTTACTTTGCTTGCTTTATCACATATACCGTCTAGCCATCCATCAATTCATATTATTTTTTGATACACTACAAACTTGCAAACATAAGTAAACTTTTCTCTAAATATGTTAACATGCATAGCACAGAGTTCATTATTTGTTCACAGTTCTCTTTTTGATGGAAAATTTAATACAGTGAAATTCAGAAACCTTATTTTTATCCTCTGGTAATGTCCAGAGTGGGGAAAGGGAAGTGGGCCATCTAGGGACCACAGGTCCTAAGGACTGGCACGGCAGGTGCTGCCACGAGAGCCCACAGAGGAGCCTGAGCCTCATCAGGTCCCGACGTAAGGCATGCCTTTCCCCAGAGGTGTGTGCAGAGGCCAGGAGGTGGCCTCGCTCTCACCTGGCAGGAATGGCGTCACTGGGCTAGAATAGGGGCAAAACTTATCAAGATCCAGACTCCCAGCTCTCAAATGTCTAGGATACAATTTTTAAAGAAAAAGTCATTCGTTATACCAAATACCAGGAAAATCTCAACTTAAGTGAGAAAAGAACCAAAAGATAACAACACTAACTCTGCTCAATGTCTTGTGGCACCTGCATGGGAGGGGCGTTTGGGGGAGAATGGATACATGTGTATGTATGGCTGAGTCCCTTTGCTATCCACCTGAAACCATCACAACATGGTTAATCAGCTTTATATATTCCAATATAAAGTTAAAAGTTAAAAACAAAGATACCAACACTAAGATGACTGATGTTGGAATTATTTGAAAAGCGTTTTAAAGCAGTCATCTAAAAATGCTTCAGTAAACAACTATAAGGTGAGGTAAGGTGAAGTCATTCAGTCGTGTCCAACTCTTTGCAACCCTGTGGACTGCAGCCTACCAGGCTCCTCTGTCCATGGGATTCTCCAGGCAAGAATACGGGAGTGGGTTGCCATTTCCTTCTCCAGGGGATCTTCCGACCCAGGGATCAAACACAGGTCTCCTGCATTGGAGGCAGATGTTTTAACTTCTGAACCACCAGGGAAGCCCATAAACAACTATGGAGATACTTAAAATAAATTTAAAATATAGAAAGAAATATGGAGTTTCAAGAAAGAAATAAGGAAATTTTAACAAAAAAAAAAGAAAAAGAAAGAGGACCCTAATGGAAATTCTAGAACTGAAAAATACAATGAAAGTGAAAGTGCTAGTCACTCAGCCAGCAGGCTCCTCTGTCCATGGGATTTCCCAGACAAGAATACTGGAGTGTGTTGCCATTTCCTTCTCCAGGGGATCTTCCTGACCCAGGGACTCAACCTGGGTCTCCTGTATTGCAGGCAGATTCTTAACCGTCTGAGCTACCAGAGAACCCCAAGTTTGAAAACAGACACATACACACACCTACACAAGTCACTGAATAGACTAAACCACAGAATAGAAAAGAGAGAAAAGAATCAGTGAGCTTGGAGACGGGCAAACAGAAATTACACTGTCTGAACAGCTGAATAGAATAGATGGAAAGAAAATGGTCACAGCCTCAGGAACCTATGAGATTATAACAAACGATCTAATATTCATGCTGAGTCCCAGAAGGGAAGGGAGTTTAGAGCTGGAAAAGTATTTGAGAAAATAATGGCTGAAAAATCCCCAAATCTGGCAAAAGACATAAGCCTACAGTTTCAGAAGCAGAGAAAACCCTAAACAGCATAAGTCCAAGAAACCCATGACAAAGTATATAAACTTCTAAAAACTAAACACAATATCCTGAAACAGTGAGAGAGGAACACCACCTAGGTTCACCCCTAAGGGTAAAGTCAACTCCAATGAAGTGGAGCAATATTTTTTAAGTGCTTGAAGAAAAGAACTGCAAACCTAGAGTTCTATATCTGGTGAAAATATCCACCATGAATAAAGGGAAAGCAGGCTTTCTCAGATAAAGAAAAACCAGGAGACTCTATAGCCAGCAGACCTACCCTAAAAGAATGGTTACAGGAAGTTCTCTAAATAGAAAAGAACATGGTAAAAGAAGGAATTTCTGAATATCAGGAAGGAAGGAAGAACAATGGAAAGAGTAAAAACAAGGGAAGGGCTTCCCTAGTGGCTCAGTGGTAAAGAATCTGCCTGCCAATGCAGGAGATATGGGTCAATCCCTGATCCCGGAAAATCCCACTAAGCCCATGTGCCACAACTACTAAGCCTGAGCTTCCCAGGCCGGGGGCGAGACTGCTGAGCCCACGTGCGGAGACTGCTGAGGCCCCCGCAGCTGAGAGTCTGCTCTGTAATGAGAGAAGCCACCGCAATGAGAAGCCCACACACGGCAACTAGGGTAGCCCCTCCTCTCTGCAACTGGAGAAAAGCATAATGGTTGAGGCAAAATTATCATACTGTGTGATGCGGTTCTCAGTGTATGCGGAGGAAATTCTTAACATAACTATAAAGCAGTGAGAGGGTTAAAGTTTCTCCTCATCACTTGAACTGGGATGTTGACAAGCAGACTGGGGGAAGTTATGCAGATATAAAGTAATACCTACTTATTTTAGTTCAACTACTGAAAAAGCTGTACAAAGAGAGCCACTCAGTAACACGGCAGGCACTTCAGAATGGAGTTCTAAAAAAAATGTTTAGGTAACACACAGGAAGACAGAAAATAGAGGAATGAAAAAGAAAGGGAAGGATGGGAAAAAATAAAACAGCAGACTCAAGAGTTAAGATTCCCCTCCAGAATCCACCTGCTTTGGGATGCTTGTCAGAGACTTGAGGGAGTGGCTTTTTGTATATTACCCAAAATTTACGCTGTTATCACTAGGTTAGTTATTTGGAGGGGCGCTTATTCAGTCATTATTGGAAGCAGTGCTCTCTATTTGTGACTCGGCTTAAATTTACTAAAGAAGTATTCTTAAGTAAATAGATTCTCCAGGCAAGAATACTGAAGTGGGTAGCCATTCCCTTCCCAAGGGTATCTTCCCAACCCAGGGATAAAACCAGGGTCTCCCACATTGGAGACAAACTCTTTACCAGCTGCCAGGGAAGCCCAAATAAACAGAATGAGCATGTAACTATTAAATACACTCTATAACGCCATGATTCGGAAAATTTGACATAAATTTGCTTCATAAACTAACCTCTATTATTTTTATATAAAATAACTTCTATGATTTTGATATATTAGTCAAAGTAAAATTCCAATCTTTATTTTATGTTGTCATGTGTAAGAACAGCATGACAGAGCAAAAAGTATGGAACCAGGTCTTAGAAGAAAGCGGTTCATCTCTTTTTGAACACTGACGACACCTAGTGGTTGCTCAGGGCAGTGGTTTTGTGCGGTTCAGATGAAGCAAAGGCGCGTTCCTCGTGCTGTGAGTGAGTGTACTCTTAGCTGAGGTGTGTGTGCTCGTGTCTGACTCTCTGCAGCCCCTTGGACTGGGGCCCACCAGGCTCCTCTGTCCATGGGATTTCCCAGGGAAGAATACTGGAGTGGGCTGCCATGCCCTCCTCCAGGGGATTTTCCACACCCAGGGATCCAACCCATGTCTCTTGAGTCTCCTGCATTGACAGGTGGATTTTTTACCACTGCGTTGCCTAGGAAGCCCAATAAATGCTGGAGAAAGTGTGGAGAGAAGGGAACCTCCTACACAGTTGGTGGGAATGTAAATTGGTGCAGCCACTATGGAGAACAGTATCAGTTCAGTTCAGTTCAGTCGCTCAGTCGTGTCTGACTCTTTGCGACCCCATGAATCACAGCACATCAGGCCTCCCTGTCCATCACCAACTCCCGGAGTTCACTCAGACTCACGTCCATTGAGTCTGTGATGCCTCCAGCCATCTCATCCTCTGTCGTCCCCTTCTCCTCCTACCCCCAATCCCTCCCAGCATCAGAGTCTTTTCCAGTGAGTCAACTCTTCACATGAGGTGGCTGAAGAGTACTAGAGTTTCAGCTTTAGCATCAGTCCTTCCAAAGAACACCCAGGACTGATCTCCTTCAGGATGGACTGGTTGGATCTCCTTGCAGTCCAAGGGACTCTCAAGAGTCTTCTCCAACAGCACAGTTCAAATGCATCAATTCTTCGGCGCTCAGCCTTCTTCACAGTCCAACTCTCACATCCATACATGACCACAGGAAAAACCATAGCCTTGACTAGACGGACCTCTGTTGGCAAAGTAATGTCTCTGCTTTTGAATATGCTATCTAGGTTGGTCATAACTTTCCTTCCAAGGAGTAAGCGTCTTTTAATTTCATGGCTGCAATCACCATCTGCAGTGATTTTGGAGCCCCTCAAAATAAAGTCTGACACTGTTTCCACTGTTTCCCCATCTATTTGCCATGAAGTGATGGGAGCAGATGCCATGATCTCCATTTTCTGAATGTTGAGCTTTAAGCCAACTTTCTCACTCTCCTCTTTCACTTTCATCAAGAGGCTTTTTAGTTCCTCTTCACTTTCTGCCATAATAGAGGTTCCTTAAAACTAAAAACAGAGCTACCATATGGCCTTGCAATCCCACCCCTGGGATATATCCAGAGAAAAACATGATCTGAAAACATGCATGCACGCCAGTGCTCACTGCAGCACTGTTATGATAGCCAGGACACGGAAGCGACCTGGATGCCCACAAGAGTGCTCAGCCTCTCAGTTATGGCCTGCTTCTCATAGCCCCAGGGACTGCAGGCCTCTATGCTCCTCTGTCCACGGGATTTTCCTGGCAAGAATACCAGGGTCGGTGGCCATGCCCTCCTCCAGGGGATCTTCCCAGCCCAGGGATTGAACCCAGTCCTCCTGCATTTCCTGTATTGCGGGCAGATTATTTACCAGTGAGCCACAGGGAAAGCCCCACCAACAGGGAATGGATAAGGAAGATGTGATACATATACACAACAGAATATTACTCAACCATCAAAAAGGTGTGAGATAATGCCATTTGCCGCAACATGGATGGACCGAGAGAGTCACACCGAGTGAAGTCAGACAGAGAGGGAGAAGTGTTGTATGACATCCATCTATGTGGAATCTGAAAAGAGTCATACAAATGAACTTACAAAGCAGAAACAGATGCACAGACTTCAAGAACGAGCTGTGGGGGCTGGGGGGAAGGCAGGGGGAGGGATGGTTGGGGAGTTTGGAAGGCACATGTGCACACTGCTGTATTTAGAATGGGTCACCAACAAGGACCTGCTGAACAGCACAGGGAGCTCTGCTCAGTGTCATAGGCAGCCTGATGGTAAGGGGGTTTGGGGGAGGATGGACGCATGTCTGTGTATGGCTGAGTCCTTGCGCTGTTCACCTAACACTATCACAGCATTGTGTGTTAACTGGCTATACCCCAATACAAAATAAAAGTTGTTTTTTTTTTAATAAGTATACTCAGCAGGGACCAAGATAAACCCAAGAACTCCTCCACACCTGGCCTGCTATCACTGCTCTCTACCTCATGGCGGGTCCCCGCCATCCACCCAGACGTGGGAGTCAGAGACCTGGCTTCACGCCTGACGCCCCGCGCTCCCGCACTCCGCACACTCAGCCCGTGACCAGCGAAGCCTCCTGAATGTGCCTCCAGCCACAGCTCTCACCCCCACTTCTCCCATCAAGTCTCCATCATCACTCTCCCCTGGTACTCTCACGGTGCTGCACGTACTGGTGTAAGTGCTTTGTTGTTGTGTTCAGGCGCTCAGTCGTGTCCCACTCTTTGCGACCCCATGAACTGCAGCATGCCAGCCTTCCCCGTCCATCACTATCTCCCAGAGTTTGTACAGATTCATGTCCACTGAGTCGGTGATGCTATCTAATCATCTCATCCTCTGCTGCCCCCTTCTTTTGCCTTCAATCTTTCCCAGCATCACGTTTTTTTCCAATGAGTCGGCTCTTGCATCAGGTGGCCAAAGTATTGGAGCTTCAGCATCAGTCCTTCCAATGAACACCCAGGACTGATCTCCTTTAGGATGGACTGGTTGGATCTCCTTGCAGTCCAAAGGACTCTCAAGAGTCTTTTCCAACACCACAGTTCAAAAGCATCAGTTCTTTGGCGCTCAGCTTTCTTTATAGTCCAACTCTCACATCCATACACAACTACTAGAAAAACCATAGCTTTGACCAAACAGACCTTTGTCAGCAAAGTGATGCCTCTGTTTTTTGATATGCTGTCTAGGTTTGTCATAGGTTTTCTTCCAAGGAGCAAGTGTCTTAATTTCATGACTGCAGTCACTGTCTGCAGTGATTTTGGAGCCCAAGAAAATGAGATCCGCCACTGCTTCCACTTTTTCTCCTTCTATTTGCCATGAAGTGATGGGACCAGATGCCATGATCTTAGTTGTTTAAATGTTGAGTTTTAAGCCAGCTTTTTCACCTTCCTTTTCACCTCCATCAAGAGCTCTTTAGTTCCTCTTCACTTTCTGCCTTTAGAGTGGTATCAGGTGTATATCTGAGGTTGTTGATATTTCTCCTGGCAATCTTGATTCCAACTTGTGAGTCAACCAGCCCAGCATTTCACATGATGTGCTCTGCATATAAGTTAAATAAGCAGGGTGACAATATACAGCCTTGACGTACTCCTTTCCCAATTTAGAACCAGTCCGCTGTTCCATGTCTGGTTCTAACTTGCTTGTTGACTGCACACAGGTTCCTCAGGAGAGGTAAGGTGGTCTGGTATTCCCATCTCTTTAAGAATTTTCCACAGTTTGTTGTGATCCACACAATCAAAGCCTTTAGCATAGTCAATAAAGCAGATGTTTTTCTGGAATTCCCTTGCTTTCTCTATGATCCCATGAATGTTGGCAATTTGATCTGAGGTTCCTTTGCCTTCTCTAAATCCAGCTTGTACATGTGGAAGTTCTTGATTCATATACTGCTGAAGCCCACCTTGAAGGACTTTGAGCATAACCTTTCTAGCAATGAAATGAGCACAATTCTGCAGTAGTCTGAACATTCTTCAGCATTGCCCTTCTTTGGGGATGGAATGAAAACTGACCTTTTCCAGTGGTGTGGCCACTGTTGAGTTTTCCAAATATGCTGACATACTGAGTACAACACTTTAACAGCATCATCTTTTAGGATTTGAAATAGCTCAGCTGGAATTTCATCACCTCCCCTAGCTTAGCACTTAATTTCACACTCCAGGATGTCTAGCTTTAAGTGATTTACTTACACTAACTTATCTAGTCTTCACATTGACCCTAAGGAAGGTACACCAGAGACAGCAAGGTAGAGTCCTTTGGTCGACATCCCACATTCAGCTGGTGGAGCCTGGGTTTAATTCCAGGCAAAATGGCTCCAGATTTCAGATTCCATTTTCTTGGAGGCATGGACACTTGCTGCCTTTTGACCACCATATCATGACACAGCTTCCAAATGGTGTACTGGGGTCCTCTGGCCACCCTTCCAATCCATCTCCAAGGAGGAGCCAGAAATCACCCCCAGATGTACATCTAAGTCATGTCACTTTCTTCCAACAGCTTTCCTGTTTTTAGGACAAAGACGAAACTCGCGGCTTACAAGCCCTTACATAGTGTCCCCCACCTCGTCCCACCCTGCACGTCCTCGCTCCCTCTGCTCAGCCACGCCAGCGCCCCTTCCCACACCTTTCCCCTCAAGGCCCTGCCTGCGCTCCTGTTCAGTCAGGAGCACACTGCCGTCTCCTTACGGTCTTTTCACCCCTCAGATCTCACGGCAAGCATCTCCCCCTCAAAAGTTTAGATAATGGAAGTGAGAATTCTTTTCTAGTGTGACAAACTTCCCTCTAAGCAACGCTTTTCTTAACTCATGGATTATCTGAAAATCAGTTGCACAATTTCCAAGGATTTTTTCCTGTTCTCTTTCCGTTTTTGGTTTCTAATTCAGCTCCCTGTGATCAAAACCCTACACCACATGATTTCAACATCGGTTCAGGACCATCTGTTTTGGTGAATGTTCCATATCACTAAAAATAATGCAACTGGGGGTGAAGTGTTTTACAGACGTTAATTACATTCAGTTTGTTCATGGTGTTATTCTGTTCTTTTATAATCTTACTAATCTTCTGTCTGTCTGACATGACTTAGGTGTACATCTGGGGGTGATTTCTGGCTCCTCCCTGGAGATGGATTGGAGGGGTGGCCAGAGGGACCCCAGTAGACCATTTGGAAGCTGTGTCACAATACGGTGGTCAATCTACTGTTCTGTTACAGGATTATAGAGAGAAGTATTAAAATCTGTGATTATAAGTACGGCTTTGCCCATTTCTCCCTTTAGTTCTATCCACTTCTACCACATGTATTTTGAAGCTCTGATGTTGAGCGTATACACACTGAGGACTGGTGCATCTTCTTGCTGAATGGTCCATCCCATCATGAAGGTACCACTTTTTTCCCAATAATGTTCCTCGTTCTGAAGTACACTTTGTCTGATATTAACATCTTTTGAATGGCGTATCTTTCTCTACTCTTCAGCTTTTAACCTGCCTGGATTATTATGTTTAAGGTGGTTTCTCAGTCTCTAGTTGGATCTCTTTCACTCTGGTTTTCATTTGCATTGCACAGATGACTTATTATGTGCTCAGTATCTTTTTATATGCCTGTTGGCCTGTCATATTTTCTTTTTTTAACTGCTTGCTCAAGTCTTTTGTCAATTAAAAAAAAAACCTAAGCTATCTTATTTCTTGGGTATCTTTGAATTGTTACTGACCGTAGCAGATAGTGTTCAGTATTTTACATTAACTATAATGACACTAGCTTTGCTTCAGTTTTCTCTTGTTGCCCTTCAACTCACTTGACCTTTATATCTACTACTATGGGCAAGAATCCCTTAGAAGAAATGGAGTAGCCATCAGAGTCAAGAAAAGAGTCCAAAATGCAATACTTGGATGCAATCTCAAAAATGACAGCATGATCTGTGTTTGTTTCCAAGGCAAACCATTCAATATCACAGTAATCCAAGTCTATGCCCCAACCAGTAACGCTGAGAACCTGAAGTTGAACGGTTCTATGAAGACCTACAACACCTTCTAGAACTGACACCCAAAAAAGATGTCCTTTTCATCATAGGGGACTGGAATGCAAACATAGGAAGTCAAGAAATACCTGGAGTAACAGGTAAATTTGGCCTTAGAGAACAGAATGAAGCAGGGCAAAGGCTAATAGAGTTCTGCCAAGAAAACGCACTGGTCATAGCAAACACCCTCTTCCAACAACACAAGAGAAGACTCTGCACATGGACATCACCAGATGGTCAACACCAAAATCAGATTGATTATATTCTTTGCAGCCGAAAATGGAGAAGCTCTATACAGCCAGCAAAAACTAGAGCTGACTGTGGCTTAGATCATGAACTCCTTATTCCCAAGTTCAGACTTAAATTGAAGAAAATAGGGGAAACCACTAGACCATTCAGGTATGACCTAAATCAAATCCCTTACGATTATATAGTGGAAGTGACAAATAGATTCAAGGGATTAGATCTGATAGAGAGACTGCCTGAAGAATTATGGACGAAGGTTCGTGACATTGTACGGGAGGCAGGGATCAGGACCACCACCAAGAAAAGGAAATGCAAAAAGCCAAAATGGTTGTCTCAGGAGGCATTACAAATAGCTGAGAAAAGAAAAGAAGTGAAATGCAAAGGAGAAAAGGAAAGATATACCCATTGGAATGCAGAGTTCCAAAGAAGAGCAAGGAGAGAGTCTTCCTCAGTAATCAGTGTAAAGAAACAGAGGAAAACAATAGAATGGGAAAGACTAGAGATCTCTTCAAGAAAATTGGTGATACCAAGGGAACACTTCATGCAAAGATAGGCTCAATAAAGGTCAGAAATGGTATGGACCTAATAGAAGCAGAAGATGTTAAGAAGAGGTGGCAAGAATACACAGAAGAACTATACAAAAAAATCTTCATGACCCAGATAACCACGATGGTGTGATCACTCACCTAGAGCCAGACATCCTGGAATGCAATGTCAAGTGGGCCTTAGGAAGCATCACTACAAATAAGATAGTGGCTGTGATGGAATTCCAGTTGAGCTATTTCAAATCCTGAAAGATGATGCTGTGAAAGTGCTACACTCAATATGCCAGCAAATTTGGTAAACTCAGCAGTGGCCACAGGACTGGAAAAGGTGTTTTCATTCCAATCCCAAAGAAAGGCAATGCCAAAGGATGCTCAAACTACAGCACAATTGCACTCATCTCACTCACTAGCAAAGTAATGCTTAAAATTCTCCAAGCCAGGCTTCAGCAGGACATGAACCGTGAACTTCCAGGTGTTCATGCTGGATTTAGAAAAGGGAGAGGAATCAGAGATCAAATTGTCAACATCTTCTGGATCATTGAAAAAGCAAGAGTTCCAGAAAAACATCTACTTCTGCTTTATTGACTATGTGAAAGCCTTTGACTGTGTGGATCACAATAAACTGTGGAAAATTCTTAAAGAGATGGGAATACCAGACCACTTTACCTGCCTCCTGAAAAATCTGTATGCAAGTCAAGATAGCAACAGTTAGAAATGGACATGGAACAACAGACTGGTTCCAAATCTGTATTTGGAAACGCTGTATATTGTCACCCTGCTTGTTTAACTTCTATGCAGAGTACATCATGAGAAATGCTGGACTGGAAGAAGCACAAGCTGGAATCAAGACTGCTAGGAGAAATATCAATAACCTCAGATATGCAGATGACACCACTCTTATGGCAGAAAGAGAAGAACTAAAGAATGTCTTGTTGAAAGTGAAAGAGGAGAGTGAGAAAGTTGGCTTAAAGCTCAACATTCAGAAAACGAAGATTATGGCATCCAGTCCCATCACTTCATGAGAAATGGATGGGGAAACAGTGGAAACAGTGTCAGACTTTCTTTTTTTGGGCTCCAAAATCACTGCAGATGGTGACTGCAGCCATGAAATGAAAAGACTCTTGCTCCTTGGAAGAAAAGTTATGACCAACCTAGATAGCATATTGAAAAGCAGAGACGTTACTTTGCCAACAAAGGTCCGTCTAGTCAAGGCTATGGTTTTTCTGTGGTCATGTATGGATGTGAGAGTTGGACTGTGAAGAAGGCTGAGCGCCGAAGAATTGATGCATTTGAACTGTGGTGTTGGAGAAGACTCTTGAGAGTCCCTTGGACTGCAAGGAGATCAAACCAGTCCATCCTAAAGGAAATCAGTCCTGAATATTCATTGACAGGACTGATGTTGAAGCTGAAACTCCAAAACTTTCACCACCGGATGCAGAGAGCTGATTCATTTGAAAAGACCCTGATGCTGGGAAAGATTGAAGGTGGGAGGATAAGGGGACGACAGAGGATGAGATGGTTCGATGGCATCACTCATCAATGGACATGAGTTTGAGGAAGCTCTGGGAATTGGTGATGAACAGGGAGGCCTGGTGTGCTGCAGTCCATAGGGTCGCAAAGAGTCAGACACAACTGAGCAACTGAACTGAATTGTTCCCCTTTACCAACCTGAAGTTCCCTTCTGTTCTTAATTTGATGAGAACTTTTTAAAGAATCGTAAATGGGTGTTGCTGCTGCTACTGCTAAGTCACTTCAGTTGTGTCCGACTCTGTGTGACCCCATAGACGACAGCCCACCAGGCTCCCCCGTCCCTGGGATTCTCCAGGCAAGAACACTGGAGTGGGTTGCCATTTCCTTCTCCAATGCATGAAAGTGAAAAGTGAAAGTGAAGTCACTCAGTCGTGTCCAACTCGTAGCGACCCCATGGACTGCAGCCCACCAGGCTCCTCCGTCCATGGGATTTTCCAGGCAAGAGTACTGGAGTGGGTGCCATTGCCTTCTGTTTGTCAAATGCTTTTTCCATGTCTATTGAATGATCACATGTTTTTTTTTTTTCTTCTTTAGTTATGTTAATATGGCAAATTACAATAATCTATTCTCAAATGTTAAATACTGGCTACACAGGAGGGTACCTTTGAATTCCTGGAATAATCCCAATTAATCATGATATATTGTCCTTTTTTATCTTCCCAGGTGGTACAGTGGTTAAGAATCCTCCTGCCAATGCAAAAGGTTCAAGAGACACCGTTTGATCCCTGGCTTGGGAAGATCCCCTGGAGTTGGATAATGGCAACCCATTCCAGCATTCTTGTCTGGAAAATTCCATGGACAGAAAAGCCTGGCAGGGTGCAGTCCTTGGTGTCGCTAAGAGTCTCCATGACTGAGCGTGCACATGTGCCTGTACTTTAAGGGAGAGCTGCATGCTAACAATGCTAACTAATGTCAACAGAGGGGCAGATAAGTTAAGAGTAGTATAGATTTGAGCTGGATAATCATCAATCAGGTTCAGTTCACTCATATTTTATTTAGGATTTTAGTTCATTATATTCGTGAGGAATACTGGTCTTGTAATTTTTCCTTTTTGTAATGTGCTGTCTTATTTTGGTAGCATGTTTTTCCTGGCCTCATGAAAGAAGATGGGAAGCATTCTCTCTTCATCTGTTCTCTGGAAGGGTTTGTGTACTAGTGGTATTATTTCCTCCTTAAATGTTCAGCAGAAACCACCAGTGAAACCATCTGGGTTCTGGAGTTCCTTCAACTGGAAGAGTTTTAATTTCAGTTTCAATATCTTTAATAGGGGTTATTCAAATTGTTCTAGTTCTTCTCAGGTCGGTTTCATTAAATTGTGGTTTTTGAAGAATTCCTCTGTTTAGCGATGTTATCAAATTTATTGCCATAAAGTTATTTATAATATCACCCTTCTCTTCTTTCAGGCTTCCCAGGTAGCACTAGTGGTAAAGAACCCACTTGCCAATGCAGGAGACACAAAAGACATGGGTTTGATCCCTGGGTGAGTAAGATCCCCTGGAGGAGGGCATGGCAACCTGCTTCAGTATTCTTGCCTGGAGAATCCCATGGGCAGAAGAGTCTGGTGGGCTGAAGTCCACGAGCTGGCCACACCGTGTCCCTCTAACACTGTAAGACTTCTCACTGCCCCTCTTTACTACCTCACGTCCAGGGTGGGACACACAGTTTTGAGGGCCTTCAGCAGCTGTGGAGCCCTTTGCCTGGCAAAGCAATAGAAGCTACTCTTTTCTACTTCACCCAAACTCTGTCGCTGTGTTTCTGTTCGGCACCAGTGAACAGAGGCTGAGTTTTGGCAACAGTCATTTGTTTTCTTTCTTTCTCTCTTTTTAAAATTTATTTTTAAAAATTATTTATTTATTTTTGGTCCCATTAAGGTATGTGGGATCTTGGTTCCCCAACTAGAGATCAAACCTCTGCCCCCCACATTGGAAGGTGAAGCCTTAACCAATGGACAACCAGGGAAGTCTCTCTTTTTGAAATTTCTTGATCAGTCTCTCTAGGCATCTCTCAAGTTTATTAATCGTGTTAAAGAATAAGCTTTGCCTTTTCTGACTTTCTCTTTTGCTTTCTATCTCATTAGTTTCTGCTCTTGACTAGTTCCTCCATTCTAGTTTCCCCAGGTTTCACTTACTCTTCTTTTCTAGACTCTTGAGTTTGAGTTTAGACCACTGATTTAAAATCTTTCTTCTTGCCTAGTATATTCAGTCATAAATTTCCATCTCAGCATTGTTCTAGGTGTATCTCCTAAACAAATCAATTAACCAAGAGTCATTCAAATTCTTTGGTTGGTAGTGGGTGGGAAATATTCTCTCAGGAACTAGAGAGAAAGGGGTGGGAAAGGACACAGGAAGCTGTCAGGTGATGGTAACACTCCACAGGCTGACTGGAATGTTGGTTACACAGGTGAGTACACCTGTCAGAAGCGCAATACTCAGACTTCCCTGGTGGTCCAGTGGTTAAGAACCCACCTGCCACCACAGGGGACGTGAATTTGATCCCTGCTCCAGGAAGGTTCTACATGCTGCAGAGCAGCTAAGCCAGGGCCCACAACTACTGAAGCCGTGGGCTCTGGAGCCCATGCTCTGCAACAGAGAAGCTGCTGCAAGGGGAAGCCTGCACGCCCCAACCAGAGAGTAGCCCCCACTGGCCTCAACTGGAGAAAGCCCCGGGCAGCAACACAAATCCAGCACAGCCATAAGTAAACAAATGTTTCAAAATGCAATACTCTATGCTTAAAACCTGAACTGTATATAGTACTAGGAGTAGGCGTCAGTACCTTTTTGTAAGTGAAAAATCTACAGCTCACGGGAGCTAACTGTGATATATAAATGGCATACATTTAGCCAGCGAAAGAGTCTGGAGTTGATAAACCTGTGTCATCAGAGCCCTTGCTGTTTGCATGCCACCATACATTATTTGGGGCTTCCCCGGTAGCTCAGATGATAAAGAACCCGCCTACAATGCGGGAGACCTGGGTCTGATTCCTGGGTCGGGAAGATCCCCTGGAGAAAGCAATGGCAACCCGCTCTAATATTCTTGCCTGGGAAATCCCAAGGACAGAGGAGCCTGGCAGGCTACAGTCCATGAGGTCGCAAAGAGACACAACTAAGCAACTAACACTAACACTACACATTATTTTATCTAGATACTTATACACACACAGAGAGACTGAGAGAGAGAGACAGACAGCTCCTATGCAACATGCATTTAATATGTGGTTGGGAGGGAGGGGGGTTTCGAGGAGAATGGGTACATGTATATGCATAGCTGAGTCCTTTCACTGTTCGCCTGAAACTATCACAACATTGCTAATCAGCTATATCCCACTACAAAATGTTTTTGGTGTTAAAAAAAATTAAATAAAAAAAAAATGCATGTGGCGGGAAGTAGCTGGACTCTCCAGGAAGCTCACCTCACTGCCGTCAAACAGACAGAGGCGCACGTGTCTGCTCAGAACTTGGATGCTCACTCCGGGAAGAGGAATCATCTTGCAGCTCCAGAGAGTCAAAATCAAGGAGACACGGCTCGGTCTTGACCTGATCTGCAAGAACAATCAGTTATGAGGAAGGTCTGCTTTTATGACTTATGAGCCAAATTCACTTTCCGAGCACCTTTTGTAAAGAGTAACCATACTTACAGAGCCGGTTTTTGCATCCCACATTAGATCTTTGAAGTCCAGTTGGGAAGGTGTGAGCTCTGGCTGTAAGAAGTAGCTTGCTCGAAATTTATTCCCTGCAAAAACAATTTTTCCTTGATATTCTTATGAAATTCAAAACCCCAAATCATGATGCTACGGTACAAACTTAGGAAACAGACATCGAAAATACCATACATGCTGTTTGCTAGAAACTTGCGTCCTAAGACAGACATATCAATAGAGATAAGAGCAACAGGAGGAAACGAAAAGCTGGAAGCACATAAGAGCTGATCTTAAGCAGCCTTAGGAAAGACCTTAAAGACTGTCAGCCTGGTAACATGCCCCCTGATGAAGACGACCCACTCGAATATTTTTGTAAAATGCAGAAAACCTGTAACCACTTTTTGGACATTCTGGAAAAAGTGTATCATCATTAATTTTACTTCTTTATATAAAAGTATTTTAATGCTGTTTTCCCATAATTTAGTCATGAATACGTATTACCAAATCTATTCCTCAGAGAGTCCCTTAACAGCAAGGAGATCAAACCAGTCCATCCTAAAGGAAATCAACCCTGAATATTCACTGGAAGAACTGATGCTGAAGCTGAAGCTCCAATACACTGGCCACCTGACACGAAGAGCTGATTCACTGAAAACGACCCTGATGCTGGGAAAGATCGAGGGCAAGAGAAGGGAGTGACAGAGGATGAGACGGTTGGATAGCATTACCCACTGACTCAATGGACATGAATCTGAGCAAATTCCAGGAGACAGTGAAGGACAGGAGAGCCTTGGCATGCTGTGGTCCAGGGGATTGCAAAGACTCAGACATGACTTAGTAACTGAACCACCACCACCAATCAGCTAGGAACTGGAAACACAAACGTGAATCAGAGCAATACGTCCCCTGCCCCTGAGAGCTCACAGCTCAGTGGACGAAAGTAATTCAGAAAAACAAGTAGGCAAAAGACTACATAAGACAATTACAAGATGACTTAGACCTGTAAAGGGTACTGACATGGATGAGAGTAGGAGAATCCACAAGGAAGGTGTCTCCGGGAAGGTGGTGTTTTATCCTGAGACAGAAGCATGAGGAGGAGGTGGGTACTGAGGGGGCACTGGGGAGAGCCTCCCAACAGAGGAGCCTCGAAGCAGCCCCTGCACAGAAACAGCGCAGAGAGTACAGGTGAGCCTCTCCCCAAAATCACTGCTCTTTAAAATGAGCTAAGACTCCAAATTCCCAGCGCGGGGAGTCTGCGTTCAATCCCTGGTCAGGGAACTAGACCCTGCATGCCGCTACTGAACGTCTCACGTGTAGAAACGGTTTGAAACGTGTCGAGAAAGATCTTGCGTGTTGTAATTAAGATCAAAGATCCTGTATGCTGCAACTAAGACCTGGTACAGCCATATAAGTGAATAAATATTTAAAAATAAAATAAAATGAGCTTATGAGCAAATCATGACAAGTACAGGGCAATCCAAGAGTGAATAAGAAAACAGAAACAGTGACTAGAGAGAACTCTCGAG
>SJXQ01002568.1:598189-635617 GCA_006408695.1 Aepyceros melampus | reverse complement strand
AATATACTATCTAGGTTGGTCATAACTTTCCTTCCAAGGAGTAAGCGTCTTTTAATTTCATGGCTGCAATCACCATCTGCAGTGATTTTGGAGCCCAGAAAAATAAAGTCAGCCACTGTTTCCATTGTTGCCCCATCTACCTGCCATGAAGTGATGGGACCAGATGCCATTATCTTCGTTTTCTGAATGTTGAGCTTTAAGCCAACTTTTTAACTCTCCTCTTTCACTTTCATCAAGAGGCTCTTTAGTTCTTCACTTTCTGCCATAAGGGTGGTGTCATCTGCATATCTGAGGTTATTGATATTTCTCCCAGCAATCTTGATTCCAGCTTGTGCTTCCTCCTGGAAATGCAATTACACAGCCGAGGAGCATAAATATCTTCTACATCTTGTCAAGGTGCTTTTCAGAAATGCTGTGCCTTATACCCTGAGGCAGTAAAAGTGCCTGTTTCATCACAGCCTCCCCAGTACTGAGCATCAAGAGTTTTAAAGTGTTTGTGGTATCTTATTTCCTTTGCAACTGCTTATCTTAGAAGTCAACTTTTCTCATGTTTATGTGACTAGTATTTCTTCTTTAGTTCATGTCCTTTGCTCAGTTGTCAGCTCTTAATATTTTTCTTATATATTATTTCTTGATGCATATTTGGCTTGGGTTTATGGGAAGCAAAAACACTCAAGAGCCTCCACTGGATGAGAGATAAAGGAAAGGAAGCATGGAGAATGGAGGAAAGTGATGTTGAGTGCAGAGATGGTTGGAATGTTATTTTATTCGTTTAGATTTGGAGGTGAGATGGGATAGAAGAGTTGTTAGGCTGCAGATGGAGCAGTTAGGTGGAGTGGAGGGAGAGGAGGACAGCACTTAGTCGAGGATCCCATTTTCTAGCCTCCCCGGGGTTGGGTTGGGAGCGTGAGGGGTTAGAGTCAGGGTTTGGTCCCAGGACGTTGTGGGTGGGGGAGGTTACAACTTGGAAAGGGTGGGTTGGGGTTGACTCTCAGAGTTAGGGTGCGCCCCAGAGCTCGCCCGCCGCCAGAGCCCAGGTCTCTCACCAGACAGTACCTGCTGCTTCAGCTCCTGACTGCGGCGCTGCAAGGACCGGAGTGGGTCGCGCTGCCGCCTCGCCAGCATTTCCGTTGCCTAGGCGCGGAGAGCACAGCGGTCGCCAGGGAAACCGTGGCGGCTGCGCCGGGCCGTGACGCCATCACTACGCGTCCGCCTCAGCGCCCTGCAGCCCGCCGGGAAGCTGCTTCTGGAAGAGCGTGGGGTTGTTCCTCTCTTGAGGAAGCGCCTCCTTCAGTCCGCAGGGCCGGAGCTCGCTTCTCAGGTCCACTGCCCAGCAAGTCACTTATTCCTGCCAGTCCCAAAGGGTTGGGGTGGAGGTGGGGGAGAATGTGCCGCTGCGTCCGAGACTACAAGTCCCATAATACTATTGCCACATTCCTGCAGGGCTAGTCGGAGTCCCCGGAGGCTCAGCGGTGAAGAACCCGCCGGCAATGCAGAAGCCCGCAGGGTGGGGAAGATCTCCCCGACGAGGGTATGGCAGCCACTCCAGTATTCTTTCCTAGAGAATCCCGTGGACAGAGGAGCCTGGCGGGCTCCAGTTCATAGCGCCGGAAAGAGTCGGACACGACTGAAGCGACTGAGCCTGCATGTACCAGTTTTGCTAAACTAACCTTGTGTTAGTCGCTCAGTCAGTCACGTCGGACTCGCGATCCCATGGCTCCTCTCTGTCCATGGAGTTCTCTAAGCAAGAGTACTGGAGTGAGTTGCCATTCCCTTCTCCAGATCTTCCCCACCCAGGGATCAAACCCAGGTCTCCTGCACTGCAGGCAGACTCTTTGCCATCTTAGCCACCAGGGTCCTTGAAGCTTCTTAATGTCTTAAATGAACTGTACAGATCGTTTTCTTACATGACTTATACGGGATACGTGGTTCTGGCGCATACTCTCACTTCACAAAGGCAGTATTTAATCCTTTGCTATTTGGGATATTGCTGGAGTATCACTTAATTCTATGGTCTAGGGATGGTCGTTCTGTTCTACAGGAAGTCTATAAACCGTGATTATGTGCTGCATTTTACATCTCTCAGGGAGGTTGTAATAACATTTCCTCAAGTGGGCCTCAATCCTATAAATCCAATTCCCAAACTCTTCCCACTGCACGGAAGCTCAGTTTTTAAAAGAAGAACCACATTGATACCCGTTTACAAGTTAATCCCACAGCCCAAGAGCCATGCTATTTGTGTTCTTTCAACAGAAAAGTGACAAGAACCACCTCACTTAATTTTCACTTTGAACACAGCTCCATGTAACATCAACCAGATTTGGATACTGATGGTATCCAACATCCTAGTAGTCTTCCCTTTTTCCTAGTCCTCGCCCACCTCCACTCCTACACTAAAAGTAAACACTACCCCAGCTCCACAAGCTGGAATCAAGACTGGCGGGAGAAGTATCAATAACTTCAGATATGCAGATGACACCACCCTTATGGCAGAAACTGAAGAGGAACTAAAAAGCCTCTTGATGAAAGTGAAAGAGGAGAGTGAAAAAGTTGGCTTAAAGCTCACATTCAGAAAACGAAGATCATGGCATCTGGCCCCATCACTTCACGGGAAATAGATGGGGAAACAGTGGAAACAGTGTCAGACTTTATTTTGAGGGGCTCCAAAATCACTGCAGATGGTGAGTGCAGCCATGAAATTAAAAGACACTTTTGGAAGGAAAGTTATGACTAACCTAGATAGCATATTCAAAAGCAGAGACATTACTTTGCCAACAAAGGTCCGTCTAGTCAAGACTATGGTTTTTCCTGTGGTCATGTATGGATGTGAGAGTTGGGACTGTGAAGAAGGCTGAGCACAGAAGAATTGATGCTTGTGAACTGTGGTGTTGGAGAAGACTCTTGAGAGTCCCTTGGGCTGCAAGGAGATCCAACCAGTCCATCCTAAAGATCAGTCCTGGGTGTTCTTTGGAAGGACTGATGCTAAAACTGAAACTCCAATTCTTTGGCCACCTCATGCGAAGAGTTGACTTATTGGAAAAGACCCTGATGCTGGGAGGGATTGGGGACAGGAGGAGAAGTGGACGACAGAGGATGAGATGGCTGGATGGCATCACTGACTCTATGGACTTGAGTCTGAGTGAACTCTGGGGATTGGTGATGGACAGGGAGGCCTGGCGTGCTGGGATTCATGGGGTCGCAAAGAGTCGGACACGACTGAGCGACTGAACTGAACTGACCCCAACTTCTAACTGTAAAATTTGTCTTGCTTCCTTTTGAACTGAATGGTGGTTCGCACAGTGTCCTGGCATCTTGTCAGGCCTCTTTCACTCAGCCTGTTTGTGCAATGCAACCATCGTGTAGGCTGTAGGTCGTTCCCGCTCATTGCTCTTTGACATTTCACTGTATGACATATTCTAGTATACTCAACTATTCTACTGTTGCTCTATTTATAGCTCGTCTTTATTTTGAATAAACGTCTTCATTACAGCTCATGATACTTAAAATTCACTTAAATAGCCAGTTTTTCCATTAAAAATCGAACAACTGAGTAGTGTTGTATTTTCAGATGGACTGACAAATCAGTCTTCTAATGATCTTGTAAAAGGTAAGAATAAAGAAAAAAAATTGCACTAAAAACAATCTGTCATTTAGGAAATCCTTATTTATTTTACATATATGTCTCTAAATAAATTAGGACAACTTTCTGTTTTATAGGGAGCTCCATATTTTAAATGAAGAAATTACAGGGTCATGAAGATGGTACAATTCTATGTTGGTAAAAATTAACAAATAAACCCCTCACATATGTGTACATGTATGAGGAATGCTGCTGCTGCTGCTGCTGAGTCACTTCAGTCGTGTCCGACTCTGTGCGACCCCCGAGACGGCAGCCCACCAGGCTCCCTCGTCCCTGGGATTCTCCAGGCAAGAACACTGGAGTGGGTTGCCATTTCCTTCTCTAATGCATGAAAGTGGAAAGTGAAAGTGAAGTTGCTCAATCACGTAGGACTCTTTGCGACCCCATGGACTGCAGCCCACCAAGTTCCTCTGTCCATGGGATTTTCCAGGCAAGAGTACTGGAGTGGGGTGCCATTGGCTTCTCCATGTATGAGGAATGAGGAAGGATGAAAGTTTATTACTCTTGTTTACCTCCAGTGGAAAGATGACAGATTTTATACACTTCTGTACCCTATTCAGAATGACAAGCATTTCCTGAGTCTCGGATTGGCATCATCATCACCTGGAAGTCTGTTAGAAACGCCTCTTCTTAGGACTCAGCCCAGAACTAAAGGATCAAAATGTGTACTGTAATAATACTCCATGGCTTTATGCACATATTCAAGGTTGAGAAATACCACTTCAGTATTCACCATGCTGTAAGGAACGTGACTACTCAGCTATGTTCTTTTTTAATTTACATTTTTTTACTTGTAACCCTCAGCATAGTCACTTTAACATTAGTCACTGCTTCTCCATTGTCATCCCTTAATGCCCTTATGAAAACCAAGAGTAATGTTAAGACAAGACAGTTCTGAAGTGAGGCGGCCAAAACCAAAGCAAACCACAGACATTGTTTCTCCTGAGAACAATCTATTTCATAAAACTATTATGATTTTCTTCCATCAGAGTGTTACAGCGAACATCAACCTTGTATGGTTTCCTCATAGGAGCCACTGAAAAAGAATTTAACAGCTTTGGGAGAGGCTTGTAGTGGAGAACTAGCCCACTATGAGCCTCTGAAAATTTTACATTTTACATCTCTCAGAGAGGTTTGTAATAACATTTCCCCACATGGGGGTCATTCCTATAAATTCAATTCCCCAACTCTTCCCCCATACCAATGATCTGAGCTCACTTTTAAAAAGATGAAAAAGAATTTAACAGCTTCAGAGAGACTCATAGTGAAGAACTAGTGGCTATGGAGAAGGCAACGGCACCCCACTCCAGTACTTGCCTGGAAAATCCCATGGGCAGAGGAGCCTAGTAGGCTGCAGTCCATGGGGTCGCTAAGAGTCAGACACGACTGAGTGACTTCACTTTCACTTTTCACTTTCATGCATTGGAGAAGGAAATGGCAACCCACTCCAGTATTCTTGCCTGGAGAATCCCAGCATGGAGGAGCCTAGTGGGCTGCCGTCTATGGGGTTGCACAGAGTCGGACACGACTGAAGCAGCAGCAGAAGCAGTGGCTAACAGGGAAAAATTAACATCTCCAAGTAAGGTAGTATTTTCAAGGAAAAAAACACACACACACACATTTAAGTTGGGCAAGGGGTACACAAAGAGGAGAAACAGTGAGAGACAATGTCAGAGGTAGCTGTCCACCACAGGGATGGGAACACCTGGGCACGGGGTAAAGATGCAGTAGGCAGAAAACAAGGGGCAGATGAGGAGTGCTGTGCGGCGGCTTAAATAAGGACGAATGAAACTTGCCGGGAGCCAGCATGAGGAACTCCACCCATGGCAAAGGTCATGAGGAAGGAGGCTTCGGCATATGCAAAGGCGGGATCGAGCCTCAGGAAACCCCCTGTTCCCGAGCACCTACCCCCCAAAACCAGAGTCTGCCTACTTTACTGTTTTATGCTCTCACCTATACCTCTGACTTTACGGGGGGCCGTCCACCACCATTCTCTCGGAGGAGTTAACTTGCAGCTCCAGTCAATAAAAATTCCTGGGTGTGACGAGAGTATTTCAACTTACAAACTCCTCTAAAGGTTCTCTAGCCTGCCTGAGCAGGTTCGTCCGGCCACCGGTGATTGTTTACAGCCTCCCAACCGTGAGAGGCACGAGATGTTTTAAACTTTCTATATACAGACTCTTTTGAGAAGCTAGAAAATTATTAGTATAGTGTAGTGGGTTGATTAGAAATTATACTGGTGAAGGGTTTTCATTTGTTGGGCCAATATTTGCTGCTAAGTCTCCATATTCCTTGCCCTTATAGAAATATATAACTAGCATATAGGAGAAATAAGTATTAACCTTTAAGATAATCATATTAAACCTTAGGCTAAGTAAATTCCTTTCCTGATTGTAACCCACGACACCCTCACCCTATAGGAATGAAACTTCATTTGGAGGGTGGTGCCTGGTTTAAGAAAAAATCACCTCTGGAAAAAATAAGTTTTCTGGTTGACTGACTGTTATCAGAAAGGGCCATAAAATGTCAGCAGGCCTCATGGCCAGAAGATGATGTAAAACCCCTAAGACCTTTGTATAATTTTATATGAAGCACCTGATTTTAACAAGGGTCAGGTCTGCTGACCCCCCGTGACTCTGTATTCATCCCTATGTATAACAAAAAGTATATAAGCAAACCTGAAAATAAAGAAAACTGATCAGTTTCTGGAAAGACTGATTCCCCCGGGTCGTTCGTTCTTGTTTTTCTGGCTGAATTCCCATCTGGAGCGTGGGTACTCCTACTACACTATTCTTTTCTAATCTCTCTTTATATCTGTCATTAAATAAGTTCTTTCCTAGGACACTTACTCCGTCTCCCCTTTGAATTACCCTGGATCCACTGGGGCTGGACCCCGGCAGAAACTTGGGACTGAACAGCACAGGCACTGGCGGGGGGGGGGTGGCGTGGCAGGGATATGAACACTGAGGAGAGACAGGAGAGGGAGACGAGTGTGTCTAGGTGCTACATGTCGCACTAGAAAAGGAGTCAAGATTGGAAAGACCAGGTGCACCAAGCACCTGGCACAAGAACAGCCCCAGGGAGAACCAGTCATAGCCCAGATACTTAACTGGTCACATACCAATAGTCTGGAGGCACCACTGTCTTCCCAGGTGGTGCTAATGGTAAAGAACCCGCCTGCCAGTGCAGGAGACGTAAGAGAGCTGGGTTCTATCCTTGGGTCGGGAAGACCCCCTGGAGGAGGAAATGGCAACCCACTCCAGTGTTCTTGCCTGGAGAACCCCATGGACAGAAGACCCTAGTGGGCTACAGTCCATAGGGTCGCAAAGAGTCAGACACGACTGAAGCGACTTAGCACACAGGGACTTGGTCACTCACTCTTGATTTTTAGACACAGTCATCCCTTGGTACCATTGGAGGACTGGTTCCAGGAGCTGGGACGGACACCAAAATCTAAGGATGCTCAAGTGGCACAGCCGATCATTCCCTTCCACCTTTCCACACGCATGGACTCAACCAACCATGGGCAGTAAGTGGATAGTGGTTCACTTACATGGAGATTTATCGAAAAAAATCCACAAGTAAGTGTATCTGTGCAATTCAAACCCATGTTGTTCAAGGGTCAACTGTATTTGGGATTTATCACTAAGCTCTATTCAGTGAGTTTTCTCCTTTACATGTATATTTTGTTAACGACACAAAAGAACTTCGTGCTTGGAGTATGTTGTTACTCTCAGAAGTGTAAAGGTCTTACATATATTCCCTTACCTCAGATATGTTTACACAGTTGTTTGGTTTCCAGAATAGCTCCAGCAAATCTGCTGAGCAAAGGAACTGGTAATGGTTCCTAGATCAACTTTGCTCTGCAGTTGTACCAACGAACCAGCAGAAATTCCTTAGAAAACAAGGTATGTGATCAAAAACAGTAATTATCAGTTTTGAGGCTCTAGCTCTCTTAATGCAATGACACTCTTTTCCCTTTTAATAAAAGGTTCAAATACGTTTACATTTTTTATTTTAAAAATAAAATTGATCATAAAGTGCAAGGAGAAATTATTTCTGTCCAGTTCTCCATATCCATCTTCAGTGAGCTGCTGGAAACATTAAAGAAAAAGAAAAATTAGAAATACATAACGGGTATCTTCAAATTATTTTTACTGTTTAGTTAAACCATGACCAACAAGATCTGGTGTTACAGATAAGAAAACTGAGACTCTGGAAGTTTGCAGAGCTCTAATGAAAAAGCCAAGACTAGATTCAAAGCTCCTGACTTACAAGCCAATGTGCTTTCCACTTTCCCAGCGTGCCAAAAAGCTAAGAATTTAGACTGGAGATGACAAAGCATGAATGCAAAGATGTACTATGGTGCTATCAAAAATATTTTAAAATATAAACTGATCAGGGAGAGAAAAGAGTGGTAGGAACACCTCAACGGTCCGTCTTTTTTCTATTCTTTCGAGTGTTTTCCATTTAGAAGCTTAATGTTGTCAAGGTGCAATGACTTTGCACGTGGTTAAGGCAGTCTCGTTAAACATGCGCAGGGAACTGAACTATGGCACCAAAATGTGCATTACCACGGAAAACAGAACTTTCTCTTCTTTCCGGGGCCTTGAAACCCTCTTGCCGCAAGATATTGGTCTATCCCCAAAATCTCCCCTTAAAGCGCTGCTATAAATACTGCTCACCAACTCCAAGACAAGCCCGGCACTGCGGGCGGAGGGCGTGAGACGGGCCTAGCTACGGCCGAGGCCCCGCACGGGGCAGGCTAGATGCCCTCGAGGTGGTCGCGCGGGAGGCGGCGGGGACCAACAGGGCCGGGATCTCAGGCCAGATCCAGCTTCTTCTGCGTCGCCGCTAGCTTGTCTTGCAGCCTCTTCTTCCTCCAGTCCAGGTAGCGCCGCCGCAGCCGGTTTGCCTGCCAGCCCACGAGCACTCCGGACGCGAAAGCCACCAGGACAGACAACTGCAGCGTCCTCTCGGACACGTCCGCCATGGCGAACGCGGGGCGTGGAGCGCGGCTACGGCGGGGCGGCGGGGTCAAAAGACCCAGCGCGTTGGGGCGGGGCATATCCTGCAGCGCATCTCTTGAATCTCGCGGATGTGCAGGGAATACGCCTGCAATGCAAGGGACCCGAGCCTGATCCCGAGGTCGCCAAGATCCCCCGGAGAAGGAAATGGCAACCCACTCCAGTATTCTTGCCTGGGAAACCCCGTGGACAGAGGAGCCTGTCCCTGGAGTCGCAAGAGTCAGAGAAGAGCGACTAAACCACCATCACCTGTTGAAGACTTGCTTGGCTCTCCTACATCCGTCTTTCCCTCCTCAGAGCCCTCACTGCACCTGTTGTTTGGCGTTCATCAGATATTTCCTTGCGTTATTGCCTAACTTCAGTGGTGCCTCTTTCTAACCCCATGGGCAGTTCAACCTCTGTATATTTTCTCGAAGCAGTAGAATGTGAACCAAGTATGTGACTTTAAATTTTCTGGAAAAAAAAATTTTTTTCTGGTAACTTATTAAAAATGCAAACAGATGAAATTGTTGTTAATAATGTATTTTACTTAGTTTACATAGAGGAAGTTAGTATGAGGTTTTTTAATTCTTTTTTTATATTGAAAGTCTATGAAATCTGGTGTAGTTGTTATAATTAACCAAACATCTCAATTTGAACAGTAAATTTTTAGAGCAGATATTTGATAATTTTCTAGAATTTGTAAAAGTTAGTTGAAAAGTTAGATTCATCTACCCACATCGTTCCAAATACATGTAAAAATTTCTCCAATGACTGAGGAATATTGGTTTTTATATTAAAATTCATTAAATTGTTTTTATAGATTTATTTTATTTGGCTGCAGCAGGTCTTGGTTGCAGCACACAAGATCTTTTCAGGTGTGGCATGGTAGCTTTTGGCCTTTCCTGGTAGCTTAGCTGGTAAAGAATCTGCCTGCAATGCAGGAGACCCTGCTGGAGAAGGGATAGGCTACTACCCACTCCAGTACTCTGGCCTGGAGAATTACGTGGACTGTATAGCCCATGGGGTTGCAAAGAGTCAGACAGGACTGAGTGACTTTCACTTTCACTTGGAGCTTTTAGGTGTGGCTTTTGAGCTCTTAATTGCAGCGTATGAGATCTAGCTCCCTGACCAGGTATCAAACTTGGGTTCCCTGCCCTGGGAGTTTGGAATCTTAGCCACTGGACCACCAGGGAAGTCCCTAAACTGTTTTAAAAAATTCAGACATTGGTTCTTCAGTCACGCTCATCACATAGGCGGCTTTGTTGTTCGGTCGCTGGTTGTGTCTGACTCTCCGGGACCCCGTGAACTGCAGCACACCTGTATCCACTGTTTCCCAGAGTTTGCTCAAACTCATGTCCGTTGAGTCAGTGATGTTATCCAGCCATCTCATCTTCTGCCATCCCCTTCTCCTCCTGCCCTCAGTCTTTCCCAGCATCAGGGTCTTTTCCAGTGAGTCAACTCTTCACATCAGGAGGCCAAAGTATTGGAACTGCAGCTCCAGCATCAGTCCTTCCAATGGATATTCGGAGTTGATTTCCTTTCTGATCGACTACTTTGATTTCCTTGCAGTGCAAGGGTCTGAGAAAACCATAATTCAAACAGACATATGCTCATTGTTTATTGAGCTCACTAGGCAGGGTGCTACCTGAGAACGTTTCCAGGTGCAGTCTTCCTGCTTGGTATACCTTCCCCCTAGATACCTTCAGGACTAACGCCTTCACCTCCTTTAGGTTTTTGTCAACTGTCACTTTCTCAGAGGGACCCATTTAAAAGTCACAAGCCCAACAAATCCCCGCTGTCTGCTATTTCTGCTCTCTGTTTTCCTGCTTTGTTCTCCTACTCCATCCTTACCACCCTCCACATGCTGTAGAATTTATTGGGCTGGCAAAAAAATTCACTCAGGGTTTCCATAATATTTTTACCAAAAGTCCAAACAAACATTTTGGCCAACCCAATACTTACCTAATACAAAAACTGTTTATCTCCAGCTCCCCTGCTACTACGTAAGCTACTTGAGGGTGGATTTTTGGGGGTTTTTTTTGGTCTCAGTTTGTATATTGCTGAGTCCCAAGTGCCTATAGTAATGGCTGGACATGGTGCTACTTGCTCAGTCATGTCTGACTCTGTGTGACCCTTGGACTATAGCCTGCCAGACTCCTTCATCCATGGGATTCTCCAGGTAAGTATACTGGAGTGGGTAGTCATTCTCTTCTCCAGGAGATCTTCCTGACCCAGGGATCAAACCTGGGTCTCTGTCATTGCCAGCGGATTTTTTACGGTCTGAGGTTTGCACGTAACAGACACTCAGTAAACATTTGGTGTTGAGTGACAGGCGGGGAGTGGTTACAAGAGGCTTATTTGTGGGTGACTGAACTAAATCTTATGACCAACCTAGATAGCATATTCAAAAGCAGAGACATTACTTTGCCGACTAAGGTCCGTCTAGTCAAGGCTATGGTTTTTCCTGTGATCATGTATGGATGAGAGTGTTGGACTGTGAAGAAGGCTGAGTGCCGAAGAATTGATGCTTTTGAACTGTGGTGTTGGAGAAGACTCTTGAGAGCCCCTTGGACTGCAAGGAGATCCAGCCAGTCCATTCTGAAGGAGATCAGCCCTGGGATTTCTTTGGAGGGAATGATGCTGAAGCTGAAACTCCAGTACTTTGGCCACCTCATGCGAAGAGTTGACTCATTGGAAAAGACCCTGATGCTGGGAGGGATTGGGGGCAGGAGGAGAAGGGGACGACCGAGGATGAGATGGCTGGATGGCATCACAGACTCAATGGACGTGAGTCTGAGTAAACTCCGGGAGTTGGTGATGGACAGGGAGGCCTGGCGTGCTGCGATTCATGGGGTCACAAAGAGTCGGACGCGACTCAGCGACTGAACTGAACTAAATCTTAAGTGGGATAGATAAGTGGGCTAATCCAAAGAAAAAGCTTAAGTCCCCTGAATCTCCATTTTCTCAGCTGTAAATGAGCAGTTTGGTCTGGTTCAATAGCTCTGAGCATGTTTAAAAGCCAGTTTGGCAGCCTGACACTGTGTACTTGGGCCACTGCTGATATTGCAACTTGAACTTCACTTGGAATCCATGCCTCATCCCTACATGGCCCTGGATTAAAAATAAGCTAGATATGTACACAGGAGCCTTGAATATGGGAGAAGCTTAGACACATAGACCTGGCAGAGACTATAGAAAATTGCCCTTGTTTTATTTTCATAATATTTATTTTTTTATTTGGCCGTGCAGGGTTTTAGTGTGGCATGTGGGATCCTTGATCTTCATTGAGGCATGCAGACTCTTAGTTACAGCATGTGGGATTTAGTTCCCTGACCAGGCTCCCTGCATTGGGAATGCAGAGTCTTAGCCACTGGACCACTAGGGAAGTCCCCAAACCCTCTTGTTTTAGCAGGAGGTAACTCAGGCCAGAAGGATGAATAGAGCTCATGGGAAGGAGTTCAGAGGTATAAGATTTAAATCCGTCTTAAAAAGCTAGTGTGCCCCTGACTTGAGATTTTGTATTTTTCTCCTGGGTACATTGTTTCAGTGGGGCATTTTAGTAGACTTGATAATGGTCAACTGGCTTTGAGGTGATGATTACTGCGGATTTACAGGCTGAATAGTCAAGTGTAATGAGTTAAAGGATTACAAGAGTGTATTTTGAATGATACATTAACTACCACTGTTGACTCTGCATTTCGAAGTGCTTGCCAAGCGAAAGATATTACCATTTACAGTAGTAGACTTACATTTGTTGTAAGTTCATTTAATGTATGTATGCAAATAGAATTGGTTTCCTCTACAACTCCTTTTGTCGTTACCTGTGCGTTCGTTATCATACCAAGAAATCATTGCAAGTCCCATGTCATGAAAGTGTTTCCCTATGTTTTCCTCTAAGAATTGTATAGTTNCCAGTCAAGATAGAGTAAGAGAGATCATATTTATCTTGTCTCCTGAAGCAAACCAATAGAAAAAACTATAGCAGAAACAGAAGCAGAAGAGATTAAGAGATGACAAGAATACAAAAAACTATACAAACAAGGGCACCCAGATAGCCACTATGGTGTGGTCATTCACCTACCACCAGACATCCTGGAGTGTGAAGTTAAGTGAGCCTGAGGAAGCATTAATAAAAACAAAGCTAGTGGAGGTGATGGAATTCCAGCTAAACTACTTCAAATCCTAAAAGATGTTGTGAAAGTGCACTCAATATGCCAGGAAATTTAGAAAACTCAGCAGTGGCCACAGGACCAGAAAAGGTCACTTTTCATTTCAATTCCAAAGAAGGGTAAGGTCAAAGAATGTTTAGGCTACCATACAACTGCACTCTTTTCACATGGTGATAAGTTTATGCTCAAAATCCTTCAAACTAGGCTTCAGAAGTATGTGAACCAAGAAGTGCAAGTTGGCTTTAGAAAAGGCAAAGGAACCAGAGATCAAATTGCCAACATCCATTGGATCACAGAGAAAGCAAGGGAATTCCAGAAGAATATCTACTTCTGTTTCATGGAATATGCTAAAGACTTTGACTGTGTGAATCACAGAAAAAAAAAAAAAACTGGAAAAATTTAAAGAGATGGGAATACCAGACCACCTTACCTATTTCCTGAGAAACCTGTATGAAGTTCAAGAAGCAACAATGAAAACCAGACATGGAAAAATAGACTGGTTCCAGTGGAGTATGACAATGCTGTATATTATCACCCTGCTTATTTAACTTCTGTGCAAAGTACAGTAGGACAAGGTTTCCATGGTGGTTCAGTGGGTAATTAATTCACCTGAGATGCAGGACACCCTGTTTTGATCCCTGGGTCTGGAAGATCCCCTGGAGAAGAAAATGGCAACCCACTCTAGTACTCTTGCCTGGAGAATCTCATGGACAGAGTATCCTAGCATGATATAATCCATGGGGTCACAAAAAGTTAGACACTACTGAGGCACTAACACTTTCACTTTCATGCAGATTACATCATGTGAATGCTGGGCTGAATGAATCACAATTGGAAGATCCCCTGGAGAAGAAAATGGCAACCCACTCTAGTACTCTTGCCTGGAGAATCTCATGGACAGAGTATCCTAGCATGATATAATCCATGGGGTCACAAAAAGTTAGACACTACTGAGGCACTAACACTTTCACTTTCATGCAGATTACATCATGTGAATGCTGGGCTGAATGAATCACAAGTTGGAATCAAGATTGCAAGGAGAAATATCAATAACCTCAGATATACAGATGACACCACCCTTATGGCAGAAAATGAATAGGAAATGAAAAGTCTCTTGATGAGGGTGAAAGAGGAGAGTGAAAAACCTGGATTAAAATTCAACATTCCAAAATATTAAGATCACACCATCTGGTCCCATTACTTCATGAAAAATAGGAGAAAAAGTGGAAGTAGTGACAGATTTTATTTTCTTGGGCTCGAAAATCACTGCAAATGGTGACTACAGCCATGAAATTAAAAGAAGGAAAATTATGACAAACCTAGAGAGCATATTAAAAACCAGAGATATCACTTTCCTGACAAAGGTCCTTATATTTAAAGCTATGGTTTTTCCAGTTGTCATGTACAGATGTGAGATTTAGAGTGACTAAATAATAATGAGGGGTGACGGCTAAAGAATAGATTCTTCTGAATTACAATCGTGGAGAAAACTCCTGAGACTCCCTTGAACTGCAGAATCAAACCGTCAATCCTAAAGGAAATCAACTCTGAATATTCATTAGAAGGACTTGTGCTGAAGTTGATGCTCCAAATCTTTGACTACCTGGCTGGAAGAGCTGACTCAATGGAAAAGACCCTGATCCTGAGAAACATTGAAGGTAAAAGGAGAAGGGGGTGGCAGAGGATGAGATGGTTCAATAGCATCATTGACTCAATGGACATGAGTTTGAGCAAACTCTTAAAGATAGTGAAGGACTGAGAAGCCTGGTGTACTGCAGGTCAGGAGTTTCCAAAGAGTTGGACACGACTTAGAGATTGAAAAACAACAAATTGGGGAGGAAAAAAGATGAGTAAAACACTACATCAAGCTATGGAAGAGAGTGAAGCCAGAAAAATGGGCAACTAAGAAGATAAGGCTTGAAACTGCCTCAGCTAATTGCCTTGAGAGAGCCCCCGTGCCCTGATGCAGGGAGAGGAAGCCTGCAATAAAATGGGTCGTTTCACAATGATAAAGCATCCCATCCTAGAGTGACGCCAGCAAAGGTGACAGAAAAGGACATCCCTAGTACAGAAACACTAATTTTTAGATATCCACACAGAAGAATGCCTTTGTGAAAATTCAAAATTCCAGGGGAGAGGTTATAGCAGTCTAGTAGAGCATAAAATAATGAGAAAAAAAATGCATCCAAAGAGGGTAAGGAAAAAGTTCTACTGTTTTTTCACATTGCTCTTCCCCAAAATCAGCATAGTACATTTCTAAGGATATATAATGTTTGTAAATTTTCCAGAGAGGGAAAGAGAAACTGAAGTGGACTTTGAACTTTGCTAACTTTGAGGGAAATGCCTCAGAGGCCCATTTCTATTCATGCATAACACGGAGGAATTAGTACATGTAGACTACTTGGAGACACCTAGAAAAAAACAGTATGGTACTGGCACAAAGACAGAAATATAGATCAATGGAAAAAAAACAGAAAGCCCAGAGATAAATCCACACACCTATGGACAGCTTATCTTTGACAAAGGAGGCAAGAATATACAGTGGATTAAAGACAATCTTTTTAACAAGTGGTGCTGGGAAAACTGGTCAACCACGTGTAAAAGACTGAAATTAGATCACTTTCTAACACCATACACAAAAATAAACTCAAAATGGATTAAAGATCTAAACGTAAGACAAGAAACTATAAAACTCCAAGAGGAGAACATAGGCAAAACACTCTTTGACATAAATCACAGCAGGATCCTCTATGATCCACCTCCCAGAATACTGGAAATAAAAGCAAAAATAAACAAATGGGATCTAATTAAAATTAAAAGCTTCTGCACAACAAAGGAAACTATAAGCAAGGTGAAAAGACAGCCTTCAGAATGGGAGAAAATAATAGCAAATGAAGCAACTGACAAACAACTAATCTCAAAAATATACAAGCAGCTTATGCAGCTCAACTCCAGAAAAATAAATGACCCAATCAAAAAATGGGCCAAAGAACTAAATAGACATTTCTCCAAAGAAGACATATGAATGGCTAACAAACACATGAAAAGATGCTCAACATCACTCATTATCAGAGAAATGCAAATCAAAACCACAATGAGGTACCATTTCACACCAGTCAGAATGGCTGCGATCCAAAAGTCAACAAGCAATAAATGCTGGAGAGGGTGTGGAGAAAAGGGAACCCTCTTACACTGTTGGTGGGAATGCAAATTAGTACAGCCACTATGGAGAACAGTGTGGAGATTCCTTAAAAAATTGCAAATAGAACTGCCTTATGATCCAGCGATCCCACTGCTGGGCATACACACCAAGGAAACCAGAATTGAAAGAGACACGTGTACCCCAATGTTCATTGCGGCACTGTTTATAATAGCCAGGACATGGAAGCAACCTAGATGTCCATCAGCAGATGAATGGATAAGAAAGCTGTGGTACATATACACAATGGAGTATTACTCAGCTATTAAAAAGAATACATTTGAATCAGTTCTAATGAGGTGGATGACGCTGGAGCCGATTATACAGAGTGAAGTAAGCCAGAAAGAAAAACACCAATACAGTATACTTACACATATATATGGAATTTAGAATGATGGTAATGATAAACCTGTACGCAAGACAGCAAAAGAGACACAGATGTATAGAATGGCCTTTTGGACTCTGTGGGAGAGGGAGAGGGTGGGATGGGTTGGCAGAGTGGCAGTGTAACATGTGTGATATCATAAGTGAAACGAATCGCCAGTCCAGGTTTGATGCAGGATGCAGGATGCTTGGGACTGATGCACGGGGATAATCCAGAGAGAAGGTGTGGGGCGGGAGGGGGGAGGTGGGGGTTGGGATTGGGAGTTCATGTACACTTGTGGCTGATCCATGTCGATGTGTAGCAAAGCGAATACAGTATTGTGAAGCAAAACAAACTAAAAAAATAAAAATTAATTAAAAAAAAAAGAAATGGGGTTAAAAAAAAAAAGTAAAAGGGGCAGGGGAATCTCAGCAGGAAAAATGCACAGATCTGAAAAAGTCATTCTGCAGTCTCTGACAGCTATATGGCAAGATGACAACACCTAACAGCAACCCCATCTAACCACAGAACAGTGCCACCCAGACCTGCCCAAAGAGGAGGTTTCCAGTAGCTTAGCCCAATACTAGAATACCACCTGAAGCCTTATCCAACAGAGGTCCCTATAGGCTGACCCATTAAACTGCAGTCAATCCAGTGTGCTCCACATAAATTTGGAACAAAGCCAACCACCTCTGCCTGACCATGGAGCACTAAGTGTGGCATCAGTAAAGCCCAGAGCCTGCCCGTTGGCCCAATGAAACTATAGAGCCCAACTAGGCCCTCTTGGGCACAGAGCTCAGCCAGTAGGCTCTACCTATCCACAATGTTTACCCATTCATGGAGCTCTGCCAGTGGCCACACCTGATCAGGCAACTCATCTAGCTAACTCACCTAACTTTGAAGTCCTGCCTTCAGCCCCTAACTGATGGTAGAATCCTGTCAACAACTTTGACATACCATGAACCACTGTTAGGAGTTAACATCTGAGCATAGATTCCAGCAACAGGTCCATCAGATCCACAGAAACTGACAGCAATTCTCAGCTACTAGCAGACCCCAGAAGAAAACACTGCCTGTTTATGGACATAGTCAGTTGACATTCCCAGAATTCGAGTCTGTACTGATTAATAATTGTCTTGTTCTCTTGAAGTCAGCCTGTAAACTAGACGAGGTGATCATATCTTCAAATGCACAAAAGGCAACTCAAGGATCACAAAGAATCAGGGAAACATGATATTACCAAAGGAAACTAATAAAGGTCCAACAAATCAGTTCAGTTCAGTTCAGTCGCTCAGTAGTGTCCGACTCTTTGCGATCTCATGAATCGCAGCACGCCAGGCCTCCCTGTCCATCACCAACTCCTGGAGTCCACTCAGACTCACANAACTGTTGCTTCCTGACCTGCATACAGATTTCTCAAGAGGCAGGTCAGGTGGTCTGGTATTCCCATCTCTTTCAGAATTTTCCACATTTTATTGTGATCCACACAGTCAAAGGCTTTGGCATAGTCAATAAAGCAGAAATAGATGTTTTTCTGGAACTCTCTTGCTTTTTCCATGATCCAGTGGATGTTGGCAATTTGATCTCTGGTTCCTCTGCCTTTTCTAAAACCAGCTTGAACATCAGGGAGTTCACGGTTCAAAAGGCAATGCCAAAGAATGCTCAAACTACTGCTCCAACAAATAACCCTACAGAAATGGAGGTCAATGAACTACCTGACAAATAATTCAAAATAGTAATCTTTAAAAAGTTCAGTGAACTAAAAGAACACAGGATAAACAACACACGAACAGTTCAAAATGAAAATTTCTGTAAAGAAAAGAAACCATGGCAGAGTGAGAGAATCATTTCCTAGGCAGGTTGATAAGAAGTCTAGGAGTCCCCAAGGAGAGAGCGGTCTGAACTTCTCAAGGAGGAAGAAAGGACAAACTTTTCTTCCACTCTACATTCCTTAGGATTCTATAACAATAATGTATCCTGCTTGAGGAGTCTCTGGGAAAAAAACCTTTGGCTAATCCTGTTATCTTAAAATGTAAATTATGGGAGTAGGTCTACTGAGGTCTTTACAACCTCCAGACATTTTTTTGATTCACTGTAATAACTAATTAGAGAGTATATAATTCCATTGCTAACACTAGCAAGGGGGTACTCTTTCTGCCCCCTTCTGATGCCAATGCCAGAAGCTTTTTCTGTCTCCTTTATACTTTAATAAAACTTTATTGCACAAAAGCTCTGAGCAATCAAGCCTCGTCTCTGGCCCCGGATTGAATTCCTCTCCTCTGGAGGCCAAGAATCCCAGCGTCTTTTAGTGGTTCAGCAGCAACCTTTCATCTCGTGGGCTTGTCTAGGATTCTTCAGGACAAGGTAAGGATGCTTGGAACTTTAGTTCTTTGCTCTCCTAGTGAACACGTTTTCTGCTGTACTTTACTAACTCTATGGTGTACTTGCGTGAATGAATGAAATGCCTTGTGCAAAGCAAGTGAGGAACCCTGCTCTGCGGTTCTGCGGTGACCTCATACAGCTTATGGCAGAAACCTGTTGGGGGTTTATACTGACCTGTCAATGTCAAGAGATACTCCAAGTCTTTTCGGAGACCAACCAGAATTGGGCAAAGCATGTGGACCAAATTCTCCTTTCTCAGTCAAACTTTCTGGTCTTTTTGACCATTTCATAACTCCTTGGGAATTAGAAGTACTAACCTAATCTGTCAGATTAGTAGACTTTCAAGGGACTTGTGGTTTATGCTGTTACTGTGTACTATGACTTAGGTCCCAAATTTGGATTGGCAATCAGGAAGTGCCTAGCCTTGCTAGGCATAGAAAGTTTGGAAGACAGATGGAGCTCTAGCTCCAAGAGCATCTCTGAGGTTAAAGGTTACTCAGACTGGAACTACAATGGATTTTTCCCCCCCCTTTGGTAACACTGGCTCTTAGTGGACCAGAGGAGACTCATAATGGTGTGGTGATGCTTGGAAGGAACATCTCAGTTTTATTTTCATATCAGTCTTATTGTGGTCAGGAATATACTCAGGGTTGTGCACTCAGTTGATGAAAATGTTTCCCCCAGCAGTCTTGGCTTGGGAGGCATTCTGGAAGGTTACTCTGATCACACCCCAGATGGCATCAGAAGCAAGCAAGGTTTTAATGGTAAGGAGCTGGACATCAGTCAGGGATGCCATCAGGTCTACCCCTGGTGCATCGCCACCCCATCTCAGTTGTAGTACCGGGAGGGACGAGTATGTCGCCTGTGTCAGTAAGGGACAGACTAAGTCCAACCAAGAAAAAAAAAAACCTTTGGTGTAAAGTTTGTCTACACCTCCATCTAGTGCAGGGAGGGACGCCTCCTGTAGAAAGAGGGCACTGGTAGCTTTTTTTCTCTCTTATAGATGGGAGCTAACAATTCCAGCCTCACTCCTTGAACTGTATCCTGAAAAAATGGGATAGATTTGGTCCCTAGGGCTTAAAGAAGACATGCCTGGTCTTCCTATGTGATACTACATGGCCGCGGGTGGACGGTTGGAGGGTCTCTTAAGTATAATACTGTTTTACAATTAGACCGGTTCTGTAGAAAACAAGGGAAATGGGTAGAAGTACAATATGTGTTGTCCCTTTCTCTCTGCAAAATATGCCAGACTTATGTCCTAAGGATATAGATTTGGGTGTGACTCTTTCAGCTCTCTCCTGTCCTCCTACTTTGCTAGATGAGATGGAGGACAGGAGATAGATAAAGAAAAGCAGATTTCTCCCATCTATCCCAGGGATCATATGCACAGAGCAGCCAGGGAGACTGAGGAACAGCCACACAAGCTGTTGCTTCTTCATGAAGCACCCACCAGGAGAAAAAATCAGTCTACGAAAGTTAATAAGCCTTTTTCTTATCAATAAATACTAAGAATCAAGGGAGATCTGAGAGACTATTTAGAGGACCCAGAAAAACATATTAGAGCTTATATTTAGAGCTCTAAATATTAGAACTGGGTCCTCACCTCTAAAGGTGTTACTTTGCTCTATGACCTTACTTGGAAAAATGTGACATATATCTTGAGACAAACACTGACTCCCGACTCGAGTTTTTGGGAAAGCAGTTGCTTACAGCTCTCTCCTGTCCTCCTACTTTGCTAGATGAGATGGAGGACAGGAGATAGATAAAGAAAAGCAGATTTCTCCCATCTATCCCAGGGATCATATGCACAGAGCAGCCAGGGAGACTGAGGAACAGCCACACAAGCTGTTGCTTCTTCATGAAGCACCCACCAGGAGAAAAAATCAGTCTACGAAAGTTAATAAGCCTTTTTCTTATCAATAAATACTAAGAATCAAGGGAGATCTGAGAGACTATTTAGAGGACCCAGAAAAACATATTAGAGCTTATATTTAGAGCTCTAAATATTAGAACTGGGTCCTCACCTCTAAAGGTGTTACTTTGCTCTATGACCTTACTTGGAAAAATGTGACATATATCTTGAGACAAACACTGACTCCCGACTCGAGTTTTTGGGAAAGCAGTTGCTTATGGAGATAAATGGCTTGGTAATGAATCAGTAGGGAAGAGGGAGGATGAGATAGCCACCCTCCCCACTGAGAACCAGGTGGTCCCAACTACAGAACCAGAATGGGACTACAACACAGCTAAAGGAAGATGAGATCAGAGTCATTTTTTTCAGATGTATTCTTAAAGGACTCAGGCAGGCGTGTGCTAAGCTTTTAAACTATGGCAAATTGGAAGACATAGAACAGGAGGAGAAGGAAGCTCCTGGTAAATTCCTAGATAGACTGATAGAAGCCCTTTGCTGATTCACTGAGATTGATCCTGAAAGTGAAGAGGGAAAAGTGATCTTAAAGGTTAGATTTCTCACTCAGTCGGCTCCAGATATCCACTGTAAGCTATTAAAATGGGCATATGGACCAAATCAGTCTTGAGATAATCTGTTACAACTGGCTCAGACAGTCTATTATGGTAGGGAATATGAAGAAAAGAAAGAAAGGCAGTAAAAGACAAAGGAGCAGGTGGAAGCCCTCACAATGGCTATGAAAACGTTCTTAAACAGCCTGAAAAAAGTGCCCAGAGGGACCCAGGTGAAAAGGTATAGGCTTGCTATTACTGTGGAAAGGAGGGGCACCTCAAGCGAGATTGCCCTCAGGCATACAAGCTGCCCTGGCTCCATGTCCAGTCTGCAAGGGACCACACTGGAAGAGACTGCCCCCAGAGGTGTAGGTTTCAGGGTTTGGACTCTCAAGACAATCAGGAATGAAGGTGCCCGGGCATCCCCACACAAGCTCCCATCCCAATTACACCTGAGAAACCCTGCATGTTAATAACTGTGGGGGATCAATCTGTCGATTTCCTTTTAGACACTGGGGCAACTTAACTCTGTCCTTACTGAAGCCCCGGCCCACTTTCTTCCAGATCCGCTTCTGTAATGAGACTGTCTGGATGAGCCAAGAGCTATTATTTCAGTTCTTCTGTAAGTTGTGATTTACTCTGTGCTATTTTCACATGAGTTTTTGATTGTGCCAGTCTCGTCACCCCTTTTAGGAAGAGATATACTGAACAAGGTCCATGCCTCTGTTTTCATGAATATGGAGCCTTCCCTTTCTCTCTAATTGAACAAAATGTAAATCTTAGGGTGTGGGCTGATGGAAAAACTGTGAGTTGAACACAAAATGCTATTCTTGTAGTTGTCATGCTCAAAGACCCACACTTATTTCCACATAAGAAGCAGTATCCACTGAAACCTGAGGTTAAGGAAGGGTTAAAACCCACCATCAAAAATTTAAAGGAGCAGGGACTATTAATTCCCTATAACAGTCCATACAACACTCTTATTTTTGATATAAAAAAATCAAATGGTAAATGGAGACTGGTCCAAGATTTACAAATAATAAATGAGACTGTGATTCCTTTACACCTCGTGGTGCCTAATCCTTACACTCTATTGTCTGAAATGCCTGAACGAGCCAAATATTTTTCAGTAATTGATTTAAAAGATGTCTTCTATTAAGTGCCTTTGGTGGATGAAAGTCAATTTCTATTTGCCTTTGAGGACCCTACACAGCAGCTTCTCAGTAAACCTGGACAGTTTTGCTGCAGGGATTTCGTGACAGTCCTCACTTATTTGGATAAAGTTTGTCATGGGATCTACAAAACTTTTATAGCTCCAAAGCAGTGGTGTTACAATATGTAGATGATATTTTGCTCTGTGCTGAGACAGAGGAAGCTTGTTCATGAGCCTCAGAAGACTTAAACTTTCTGGCAGGCTGCAGTTACAAGACATCAAGAGAAAAGGCTCAGCTTTGTCAACAATCTGTTAGATATCTGGGCCTAATCATATCAGAAGGGAGTAGGGCCACAGTCCCCCACAGAATTAAACCTATACTAAATCATCCCCTTCCTATGACTTTAAGACAATTGAGAGGATTTTTGGGAATCATGGGTTACTGTTGCATTTGGATTCTGGGTTATGGGGAACTTGTCTGGCCTTTATATAAACATATAGTTGAAACTCAGCAGGCCCAAACGGACAAACTGGTTTGGTCTCCAGATACTGAAAAGGCTCCGGGAGCTCCTCCTGGCCGCTGCCTACGTCTCGGACGCCCAGTACAACAGAAACGTTTCGTTTGAGACATCCCCTCAGGCCGTCAGGTAATTCAAGTGTTCAACTGTCAACTCCTGAGACCGTGTTAAACCAGAGTCCCCTGTCCGTTAGCACTTCATGTTCTTGAAGTTGAGCCCAAACTGAGTTACCGAATGGACCAGTGTTTGGAGCAGTGTCTGGGGTATGGCGCGTGGCGTCGGGCAAACCCCAGGGGTGGTGGTCTTCCGCGTTTTACGCGCGCGGCGCCTCGCGGCAGGAGCCCTCAGCGCACGTGCTAAGCCAGATGACGGGTGACACCGGGACCGAGACATCCGCGTGGGAAACGCGGCGTCTTTTTCGCCTGGTTGTCCTCTTAGAGCTTCCCACGTGAAAAGGACTTGTTCTTTTACTTTGCCTTTTGATGGGACTCATATGTTTGTTCTTTTCATGACAATTCAGTTTTTTTTCCCTAACCCCCTAAAGGTTGAACTAAAACCACAGATTCAGCTCAGAATAAGGAAAAAAAAAAAATCTTACCATCAGGACTGAGGTGTCAGTACCTCCAAAGGCAGTAGCAGATGCCTCATGCCTGGATGCCGTCTGGCAGGTTTGGGGGATACCCCCTACAGGAAGAGAACCGTGTGACCGCGGATCTCTCTGGGTCCACCATGCCGAGATGGGCTGATACATATTATAAATCAGGCTCCTGCACCATGTAATATTAATAACAGGTCACTCTGACTGAGGGTTTGCTCTGTGTCAGCCCTCCAAAAGTACATCTCAGGGTCACCAACACCCCACTAGGAGGGTATTCATCCTAGCTTGAGACTGTTAAGAGAATGCACTTTGAGAGCTGGTGAGTTTTTTCGTTGTGAACATTTTGTAGTGCGCGCTCAGTCAAACGCTACCCCTCGCTCCCTAGGATTGAAAGGAGAGTGGTCAGAGCTTGGCGTTTGTAGTTTACCTCCCATTCCTCCTCTTCGAATGGGGCTCGGGGTAACTGTTTAACTCCTGCTCCTCGCTTGTAACTTCCTCTGTTCTTTTCTGCTCCAGACTTTACCACTTCTATAACCACTGGACGATGCGGGCAGCCACGTACTTCTTCATTTGGGTCGACCTTGCACTTGCCCTCTTTGAGGAACCAGCCGTGTTCCCGCTCCCTTTCTTGGTAAGCTCTCAGCACAGAAGGCTAATCAGACTTTGTCACAGATGAATTCAGTCGCATTTTCCCCCTCAGATTTTCAGTACGTATGAATTTGCTTTCATTTTTCTTTCCGGGGGAGGGGTTGGAAGAATTCTGCCTACTCCGGAGCTGATGCTTTTGGATGCTTTCCACGTTGGAAACAAAGTGGCGGTTTTGGGTCTTCTCTGCGTACAAGGGCACATTGGACAGAGAAGTGATGTTTGAAGGCATGTTTATTTAACGTTGAGTAGACAGTGTGACCATACAGTGTAATATGTGTCTTGTACTTGGCGCACTTCCGGCTATTTCATAGTCGTAAGTCATTATTTATAGGTGTTTTGAAGTAAAGCATCAGATTACCCAGCTACTGCAGATGGATTCCAAGTGATAAATTGATGACCTGCTCACGTTAATTCGTGACTCACACTGCTCTCGCCTCTCAGTGTACGTGTGACAGAGACTGTATGACTTGCAAAGCCTGAAATATTTACTGTCTGGTCCTTTGACAGATAAAGTTCATTTGACCCTTGCCTTAAAGAACAAGGTTTTCCTGCCTCCCGTGAATCTGCGGGTGACTGGCTCAACTGGGCAGATTTTTCTCTTGGCTGGGGTAGTGAGTCTGGCGGGCAGCTGGGGGCTCACAGAGAGGCCCTGCTCTCTGCTCTGCTTTCTCTCGGCCTCTGCCCGTGGCTCAGGCTTCTCTCTATAGACAGGGGTCTAAGAAGGAGCTTCATCCTAACGTGCAAGCACCATCAACCTCCGCTCACACCGTATTTGCCAATGCCCAGGTGCCCAGAGCCTATCATATGCCCAAGCCCTGAGTCAACAGGGGAGGACCCTGCACAGGGAGGTGAAAAATCAGAGTTGTGTTTGTTGGGTGCCATCAAAGTTGGCAGTCTTCTGTGGGTGCTTCCAAGGTTGGTGGTATCCATTTGATGAGGATGTCACAATTAATGATGTCTCTGGGCAGAAGATTTTTAGCCCAGTGTCTGTCAAAACAAACACCAAACCTGAAGAAGCAGAACTTGTGTTCACAGATTCCAACAGAGCTGGTCCCCCGCTGCCTGGCACTGGATGAGGTGCATGCCCGTGGATCTCTTCTCAGCCCCTTGCATCTCTTCTGTGTCCCTACCCTGCTGTTTATTATTGCTCACACACAGCTTGGGCTTGGCTATCTGATCAGCCAGTGTTTGCACTTCACGTCTCTAAAGTCAAATTACAGGGGATGGGTGGGGAAGAGGGGACAACAGAGGATGAGATGGCTGGATGGCATCACTGATTCAATGGACAGGAGTTAGAGCAAACTCTGGAGATAGTGAAGGACAGGGAAGCCTGGCATGCCACAGGGAAGTCTGTGGGGTCATGACTTAGTGACTGAACAACAGCATTACCAAGAAAATCTCATCTTGAGCCAGGGTGTCCTGGAATGCCCCAGGCCCTTTTGTAAGCCTGCTCTTGACTGTAAGTCTCTATAGCCCCTCAAGGATGAACAGGCTGAGAGCTAGAAAGTTTGAAGGGGCTGCAGTCCATATCCAAGCCCAGGGCTCATGAGGGCTGGGGTTAGGGGTGGAGAAATTGTGTCACCTGCTGCTTTCAGGGCCCAGAGCCAGCCCCTTTCTCCTTCCCTTGAGAAGTTCATTCCCTCCACCCTCACTGAGCTCTTTTCTCCCCACTGGTGGAGAGAAGTACTCTTGTTAGGGAGGATTTATGTCTCCTGGCAACCGCAGGCAAAGTATTAATATGAGTTGCACTCACAGACTGCAAAGCTAGCTGCCTGTGGGAGTTTGGAATTGATACCCGTAGCTCAAGGAGGAGATGGTCAGGACATTGAGGTGGGTCTGGTAACATCTAGCCAAATCTGGGCAGCAGGGCGGGAGGGCAGCGTTCTAAGGAATGATCCAGCATTTCAAAACACATCTCTGGAGTGTTGTTATTAGAGACACTGAACTTCTAGATGTCTATTCTGAGTACCAACACGGGGAATTTGAGAGCATAGCAGATGCCCATTCCTGCCAATCCCTGACCCTCACTTTTCTGAGGAAATGCCTCTGGGGGTCCTCTGCATGCTGATTTACCAACCCCCCTGCCCGCCCCTTCCAGGAAACCCTGTCAGTTGGGTCATGGGATTTGTGGTTGAGAGGCATGTTTCATTTTAAGAGAAAGAAAACATTTCAACCAGCTAAGAATTTTGCTGTAACTTTCAGGAATGTTAAGCTAAGTGTTAGTTGCTTAGTTGTGTCCAACTCTTTGTGACCCTATGAACTGTACCCTCCAGGTTCCTTGTCCATGGAATTCTTCAGGCAAGGGCACTGGAGTGGGTTGCCATTGCCTCCTCCAGGGGGCCTTCCTGACCCAAGGATTGAACCTGCGTCTTCTGCATTGCAGGCAGATTCTTTACCATCTGAGCCACCAGGGAAGCCCAAGTAAAATTGAGGGACATTGCTAAGTCTCACAGGGCGGTGTCAGGGAGTAAGAGAGAATTAAGCCATAGCTCTGTTTTTTGCCACAGGTTACCTCAATAGCAGAAATGCTCTGTCTGACTGCCTTCTTCGGGAGACTGGTTCACTTTGCGAAAGTCACTCCTCAGAAGGTCTTCTGGAAGGATACAAAAAACATCTGCGTCATGGTAACCATAGTGGTGAGTGCTCGTTATAGAGCCTTTGAGAGGCTGTGGTCAAAGGCAGAAAGTATGAAAAGACTCGGTAGGTTTGAGTGGGTTCAGGAAAATGACAGATGCTGGGAGAGCAAGCACCAGTGGCACAACTGCCAGAAAACCACAAGGGAAGCACAAATTGGGCAAAATGTGACAGTGGGAGTATTTTAATGTTTCAAGGGCACTTCCAAATTAAAGGAAAAAGAAACAGAAACTACAGTTTTTAAAAATGTGCTGCAGGGCAGCCTCAGAACAGAGTGCTAGTTCCAACTCTGGCGTATTATCCTTCCATTCCTTTTTCCCTGAATTGCATTTACACAATATGAACATGATTATTTTGTTTCCTGCTGTATATTCATACTTAAGTTCAAGAACATAGTACCTGTATTATATATACCTATATATAGTATATCTGTAGAATGCTGCTCAATCATTGAGACTGAAAGATTAATGTATTATTTGACGATTTCTTAGCTTTTTCATAGTTCAGTGTAGCATAAAGACCAAATAGATGTTTTGATTTTTTTTAATAAAAATGCTCAACTTTTCTGTGAAAAATATGTGCTAAAAATTGTTGATGGCATCTCCTAAAAGAGGAAGTAAATACTAGCAAATATGAAAAAAATATTTAACTTGACTAATTAAGAAATATATATGGGAGGGCATGGTTCTTGAGGGGCTAGCCTATTGTGTTCCCTCTTTTCCTGGAAAAGAAATGAAGCCACTCTTTATGCTGCTGCTGCTGCTAAGTCACTTCAGTCATGTCCGACTCTTTGCGACCCCATGGACTGCAGCCTACCAGGCTCCTCCGTCCACAGGATTTTCCAGGCAAGAGGACTGGAGTGGGGTGCCATCGCCTTCTCTGGCCACTCTTTATACCCTCCCCCAATAAATTAGGCTTCCCTGGTGGCTTAGAGGTTAAAGCATCTGCCTAGAATGCGGGAGACCCGGATTCGATTCCTGGGTCAGGAAGATCCCCTGGAGAAGGAAATGGCAACCCATTCCAGTATTCTTGCCTGGAGAATCCCATGGACAGAGGAGCCTGGTAGGCTACAGTCCATGGGATCACAAAGAGTCGGACAGGACTGAGTGACTTCACTTCACTTTAAATCTATGGATCAATTTGGGAAGAATTTTATCTCAAGTATACTGATCTGAGCTAAATATATTTACTAAATTATTAAAATCTCCTTTCATTTTGGGGCTTCCTTGGTGGTGCAGAGGTTAAAGTGTCTGCCTGCAATGTGGGAGACCTGGGTTCGATCCCTGGGTCGGGAAGATCCCCTGGAGAAGGAAATCGCAACCCACTCCAGTATTCTTGCCTGGAGAATCCCATGGACGGAGAAGCCTGGTAGGCTACAGTCCACAGGGTCGCAAAGAGTTGGACACGACTGAGCGACTTCACCTTCACCCCAATAAAAGAACTATACATGAAAGCACAATAAAAGACCATGCGTTTGCCTGTAAAGCAATCATAGCAAGATTAAAAACATTTCAGTCCTTTCATCCCTTCAACTTTGTCATCCTTTACTCGAGGGAAGAATCAGTTGTTTTTTCTGGAAGGCTGGTTAACAATTCCTCTGGAAAAGCCTTTTGTGTGCAAGTGCTTGCTCCCATATTTCCATTCCTGGGACTTGATCTTTAGGGAAGAAGGATGTGTTCAAAGATTTATCCACAAGATTGGTCATGGCTGAGCTGTTCTTAGTATTGAAAAATTGGAAACAACTGGATTTCCTGACAATCAGTTCAGTTCAATTCAGTCAATTGTGTCCAATTCTTTTTGACCCCATGGACTGCAGCACGCCAGGCCTCCCTGTCCATCACCAACTCTCGGAGCTTGCTCAAACTCATGTCCATCGAGTCAGTGATGCCATCCAGCCATCTCATCCTCTGTTGTCCCCTTCTCTTCCTGCCTTCAATCTTTCCCAGCATCAGAGTCTTTTCAAATGAGTCAGTTCTTTGCATCAGGTGGCCAAAGTATTGGAGCTTCAACATCAATCCTTCCATTGAATATTCAGGGTTGATTTCCTTTAAGATTAAGTGCTTGGACCTCCTTGCAGTCCAAGGGACTCTTCAAGAATCTTCTCCAACACCACAGTTCAAAGGCATCAATTCTTTGGCACTTATCTTTGTTTATGGTTCAGCTCTCACATCCATACATGACTACTGGGAAGACCATAGCTTTGACTTGATGGACCTTTGTTGGTGAAGTAATGTTTCTGCTTTTTAATATACTGTTTAGGTTTGTCATAGCTTTTCTTCCCAGGAGCAAGTGTCTTTTAATTTCATGGCTGCAGTCACCATCTGCAGTGATTTTGGAGCCTAAGAAAATAAAGTCTGTCACTGTTTCCATTGTTTTCCCATCTATTTACCATGAAGTGATGGGACCAGACGCCATGATCTTCGTTTTCTGAATGTTGAGCTTTAAGCCAATTTTTTCACTCTCCTCTTTCACTTTCATAAGAGGCTTTTGAGTTCCTCTTCACTTTCTGCCATAAGGGTGTTGTCATCTGCATATCTGAGATTATTGATATTTCTCCCTGCAGTCTTGGTTCCAACTTGTGCTTCATTGAGCCCAGTGTTTCTCATGATGTATTCTGCTGCTGCTGCTGCTAAGTTGCTTCAGTCTTTTCAGTGTCCGATTCTGTGCGAACCCATAGACAGCAGCCCACCAGGCTTCCTGATCCCTGGGATTCTCCAGGCAAGAACACTGGAGTGGGTTGCCATTTCCTTCTCCAGTGCATCAAAGTGAAAAGTGAAAGTGAAGTCGCTCAGTCGTATCCAACTCCTAGCAACCCCATGGACTGCAGCCTACCAGGCTCCTCTGTCCATGGGATTTTCCAGGCAAGAGTACTGGAGTGGGCTGCCGTTGCCTTCTCTGGATGTACTCTGCGTATAAGTTAAATAAGCAGGGTTACAATATACAGCCTTGACGTACTCCTTTCCCAATTTGGAACCAGTTCATTGGTTCTAACTGTTGCTTCTTGACCTGCATACAGATTTTTCAGAAGGCAGGTAAGGTAGTCTGGTATGAAACAGAAGTAGGTGTTTTTCTGAAACTCTCTTGCTTTTTCAGTGAGCCAACGGATGTTTGCAATTTGATCTCTGGTTCCTCTGCCTTTTCTAAATCCAGCTTGAACATCTGGAAGTTCCCGATTCATGTTCTGTTGGAGCCTGGCTTGGAGAATTTTCAGCATTAGTTTGATCGCACATGAGTTGAGTGCAATTGTGCAGTAGTTTGAGCATTCTTTGATATTGCCTTTCTTTGGGATTGGAATGAAAACTGACCTTTTCCAGTCCTGTGGCCATTGCTGAGTTTTCCAAATTTGCTGACAAATTGAGTGCAGAACTTTTACAGCATCATCTTTTAGGATTTGAAATAGCTCAACTGGAATTCCATCACCTCCACTAGCTTTGTTCGGAGTAATGCTTCCTAAGGCCCACTTGACTTTGCAGTTCAGTCTGGCTCTAGGTGAGTGATCAACTGTGGTGGTTATCTGGGTCATTAAAATCTTTTTTGTATAGTTCTGTGTATTCTGCCACCTCTTCTTAATATCTTCTTCTGTTAGGTCCATCCATACAATTTCTGTCTTTTATCGAGCCCATCTTTGCATGAAATGTTCCCTTGGTGTCTCTAATTTTCTTGAAGAGATCTCTAGTCTTTCCCATTCTATTGTTTTACTTTATTTCTTTGCATTGATCACTGAGGAAGGCTTTCTTATCTTTGCTTGCTATTCTTTGGAACTCTTCATTCAGATGGATATATCTTTCCTTTTCTCCTTTGCCTTTCTCTTCTCTTCTTTTCCTGACAATAGGCGATAAATAAAATATGGTACATCCACGTCCGTTAAAATGGCCTTATATGCACTTATGTGTCTATGATCAAGGAGAGATTGCTTCTTTTTATTAGGTCAAAAGAGCAGGTTACAGTATAGTTGGAACACATCTTTGTTAAAGGAAAAGAAGAAAGAGTGATAGAGCTTCATAGAACGATCTGGAAGGACACTAGCTAAAGGGTTATGCCAAGTGAGGCAGGGTGATGTATTCTGAAATGCTGCTGTGATAAGAGTGGTCCTGGGCGGTGATTCACTGAGGGCACTTTATAATTAGCATCTCAGCATAGCAGCCAGCCTGCCTCAACCTACAGTGTCCACTGTCTTTTCTCACCCTTTCTCAATTTGTTTTGACTTCCTTCATACATCTGATGAACTCCCGAAATAACAGAGTTATCTCTCTGGTCTCATTTTTTAGAAATATCTTCACTTCCTATTATTAAAAAAGGAACACATAAGTCCCCTATGTACGAACGTGCAACTTGCACACTTTGAAAGATGTGAGCCTGTGTTCACAGGTCCGGTCGTGTGAGTGGGTTCATGTGTCTGCTGTACATTGTTACGTGTGTGCCTCTTCTGCAAGTCGCTGTGCTCTTGTGTACTTTTCTGTACAGGACTGTATAGAGTACACCTGTGCGTATCTTTAGTTCAATTCAAGATGCCCATGAGCAACGTAAAGGCAGCAGTGGTGTAATTGGTACTACTGTACCTTTCAAGGTACTGTACTCTAAGATTAAAAATGTTTTTTTTTTAATTTTTTGTGTTTGTTTTATGTAAAATGTACTTTATGTGAAAAGTGTTATCAACCTTTACAACAGTAAAGCTGTTGTTGTTTAGTCACTAAGTTGTGTCTGACTCTTTTTTCGACCCCATGGGCTATCACCCACCAGGCTCCTCTGTCCATGGAATTCTCCAGGCAAGAACACTGGAGTGGGTAGCCATTCCCTTCTCCAGGGGATCTTCCCAACCCAGGGGTCGAGCCTGCATCTCCTGCACTGCAGGCAGATTCTTTACCTCTGAGCCACCGGGGAAGCCCCATTACAGTAAAATACTATAAAGTAAAGTTCTATATAGTAAAGTACTGCATTTAATTGGGTACCTAGGCTAACTTTGTTGGAGTTACAAACGCACTCTTGGGACATAACATATTCATATATGAGTGTCTTACTGTACAAGAACCATAGATCTGAGATAGGACTTATGATGACATCTTCAGTTCAGTCCATAACGTAGTATTGCCTGACACAGGAAGGTGGAGGATGAGATGGATGGGAAAACTTAAAAAAAAAAAAAAAAAAAGAAAAGAATTGGAAGAGCATGTACATCTTTCATGGCCGTGTTTGCTACATGACCCCCTCCTGGGACAGGGTTGGAATTCCATCCTCATCTCCTAAGACTTCCAGCATGGAGCCTTGACTATGATGGACACGTGAGCACTTTTCAAGCCCAAGTCCGACTTGGTCGCTGTGCTCCCTTCTTTAGAGCATCCTGAATCCCACCAGAGAAAAGCCAAAGTCTGTGTTGGAGGCTCTGTGTCCCTCCCGCCTGAGGTCCTCCCCTCCTAGACCTGCACAGCCATCCCTCCCACGCCACCTCCTCAGAGCCCCGTCCGCACACCCTCAGCCCCTGTCTCATCCAGGTTTCCTCCAGAGAGCTCTGAGCGCTTTCTCTCTCTAGAGCTAGAACAATGCCTTCATGGAAGAGGCACTCCTCAGAGGTGTATGGCGTGAACTGGACGAGGGTGCAGGGTGCCCTGTCCAGGTCTGTCCTGCACCTATAGCCCAAAGGGTCTCACTCCTTCACCTTCACCTTCATCACCCTTATTTGAAATACTTTCTGGGCTCCCCAGGCTCTGGGAATAAGACTTATCTTTTTAGTCTGATCCTCAAATTCACCTGCCCTCGGTCTGAGGTCTTGTCACTTCCTGCTCCCCTCTGCCCCCACTGCTAGGAATCCCTGCTTCCTGAGCATCCCTTTGCTGTGTCTGCCTGCCATGGCTCTTGACTTCTCAGAGTTGTGTGCTTTTAAAGCTTTTATTTGCTTTAAGATTACATCAAAGGGGACTTCCCTGATGGTCCAGTGGTTAAGAATCTGCCTGCCAATGCAGGGGACCCAGGTTTGATCACTGATCCTTAACGATTCCACATAAGGTGGGGCAGCTAAATCCACGTGCTGCAACTGCTGAAGCCTGCACACCCTAGAGCCTGTGCTCTGCAGCTAGAGAAGCCACTGCAATGAGAAGCCCCTGCACCACGGTTAGAGAGTAGCCCTTGCTCACTGCAACTAGAGAAAGCCTGAGCACAGCAATGAAGACCTGTGCAGCCAAAACTTTAAAAATTAATTAACAACAGCAACAACAAAAGATTGCATCAGGGAGTGCTTCCTCCAGGAAGCCTCCCCAGATACCGTGACCCTTGGTGAGCCATCCCTGCTGCCCTGGAATAACCCCTCTGACTCCCTCCAGGTGGCGCCCCATGCAGCGGCCAGCACCAGCCCCTTTCTGAGTCTATTTTCTCTCCCACTGTGATTGAGCTTTCTCAGTCCTCGTTGCCTTGTCTCCAAAGGGACTGTTCTAACATTTCTGATGATGGTAGATTATTCTTTTTTAAGTTATATTTTTCTGAACTGCTCTGGGTCCTTCTTCCTTTGTCCATCCTCAGGATCACAGACTGACCTTAATAAGGATTGATAAGAATTTTCTGTAATCTGTTTATTTTATCCTGTTGTGTGTGTGTATGCTGCTGTCTTGTCCAATTCTTTGCGACCCCATGGACTGTAGACTAGTAGATTCTCCAGGCAAAGTTACTGGAGCGAGTTGCCATTTCTTACTCCAGGGGATCTTCCCAGCCCAGAGATCGAACCTGTGTCTCTTGCATCTCCTGCATTGGCAGGCAGGTTCTTTACCACGGGTGCCACCTGGGAACTAGGCTAGAAAACCTGCCTCATATGTGGAACTGAAGAAAAGTACCACATGGTGTGGACACGTGGTAGTGCTGGTAACTGGCGAGGCCCTGTTACCAAGCCTCCTGGGGTCCAGTCCCAGGCCTGCCCCTCTTGCTGGCCGTGTGACTGGGACCTCATGATCTCCCTCTCTGTATGTCAAACATTTCCATCCAGGAGTGTTACCCTCTGCAGGGGGCGTGGAATAGTCTATGCAAAGCTTATTAGAGGCCATGGCACATGGTGAACTCTCAGATGACAGCTGCTGTTAATGTTCTGTTGTGAAACTGGATTACACTGTTTATGAATGTGGTTCTTTTCCTATGATACATTGTGACCTTCCTCCTGGGTCAGTGAACAGCATCTGTATGGCACTTCCTCAGTCCTCTAGCAGTACTGACATCTCCGCCCTATGTCTGTCACAGCTGACCTTGATTGATCTGGTCATCTATGGGTCCCTGGCCGCTGTTAACATCCGAGGAGTTCGATGGTCAAGGGCCTTGAGGCCAGTCTTCCTCATTAACTTCCCTGAAAGTCGTCAGGTAAGGATATGATTTAGGATACACAAGAGGTTGTTTTTGTTTTTTTTTTAACTGAAGTGTAGTTGAATTACAGTGTTGTGTTAATTGTTGCTGTTCAATAAAGTGACTCAGTTATACATTTATATGAACATTCTCTTTCATGTTCTTTTCCACCATGGGTAGGGTGTGAGCACAGTTATCGTGGGATATTGAACATAGTTGCCTATGCTGTACAGTAGGAGCTTGTTGTTTATCCATTCTCTGCACACCAGTTTGGTTCCCTGGTGGCTCAGTGGTAAAGAATCCCCCTGCCAATGCAGGAGACGTGGGTTAGATCCCTGGTTTGGGAAGACCCCCTGGAAAAGGAAATGGCAACTCACTCCAATAGTCTTGCCTGAGAAATCCCTTGAACAGAGGAGCCTGGTGGGCTATTGTCCATGGGGTTGCAAAAGAGTTGGATATGACTTAGCGACTAAAACAACAACATATCCCAGTCTGCATCTGCTAAGGGAGTGGGGTTTTGTTTCAGCAGAAAATTAGCTGGTTGTGTGTAAATGAAACGAAGTTTTGTCTTCACAGATCCGAAGGGCTTTCCGAAGCATCCGGAACACTCTGCCCGACATCCTCTATGTGTTCCTCCTGTTCCTCTTCAGTATGATGATTTTCTCCCTCATGGCCTTGAAGCTTTTCGGGGACAGGTGAGCAGGCTACTCTGGAGGTTTCTGCCAGAGAACTCTCCTGTGTGTGTGTTCAGCCTACCAGTGCCAGAATTGGTCAGCAGTGGCTGTCTTCCCCGTTCAGACACTCCAGGAGGGCTCCAGCAAGAGGAAAGGGGGGTCGGAAACCACAGCTTCATTTATGTTTGTGGGTTTTTTTCACTCTGTGTCGTTGATTCCTCTTTAGGGATCTCAGAACAGTGGAAGGGTTGCCGTACTTCACCAACATCCTGGACATAGCGTTTGAGCTCTATGTGCTGGTCACCACTGCAAACAGCCCTGATGTCATGTACGTGAGTCACCAATTCACATCCACTGACATCTGTTATATAACAGAGTCCACTTTCTTAAAAGCCACTGTAAGGGAAAAAAATGGTGATTTTGTTTATTCATATTTGTTGTAAAATTTTTATACAGTGTTTTTTTTTTTTTTTTTGGCCACACCTTGAGGCATGCAGGGTCTTAGTTCTCCCACCAGGGCTCCCTTACCCTCAGGGGAAGTCCCTATGTAAATTTAGAGTTAAATAGAGGGGTAGGCTAGTGCCAACACTTGGCACTCTTCAAAAATTTTATGAGGGACTTCCCTGCAGTCCAGTGGTTATGACTCTGAGCTTCCATTGCAGGGGGTGCTGGCTTGATCCCTGGTTGGGGAACTAAGATCCTGCATGCTGAACAACATGGCCAAAAAGAAAAAAAATAGGTTAAATTAAAACTAAATTTGAAAGTGAAGTCGCTCAGTCGTGTCCGACTCTTTGCGACCCCACGGGCTGTAGCCTACCAGGCTCCTCCCTCCATGGGATTCTCCAGGCAAGAGTACTGGAGTGGGGTGCCATTTCCTTCTCCAAAACTAAATTTAGATGCCGTTTAAAAAAAAAAAAAACGAAAGCAACAGGAGACACCTCTGGAGACATAACCTAAGTGTTTGAACTCAGTTCTGTTCTGGAATGTTCTTTGAGTCTTGAGTTGAAATGCCTAAGCCGTTTCTGTAAAGGAAGCACAGCTTTTCTCCTAAGCTTTTCTGGCTAAATGAAACAGGAAAGAAATGTAAAGGTTAGGAGTTGTCCCCTTCCCCAGTGCCAATTCTCCACACATGTGGACGTCATTTAGGAGAAAAATATCAGGCTTTTTTTCCCCCTAATATCCTGTGTATTATGGATTTGCCTTGTTTGTGGAGGTAAGATTATTCAACAGTGCCCCCTGAGTAGATGACTCCTGGGTCCTAGAGTGTGGCTGGAGCTCTAACTGCGAATGTCCCCGTAACACGCTGTGGGGGCAGGGTGGGCTTCCTGTTGTCTAGTTGTGTTTAGGACCATTGTGTCAACTTGTCCTAGGTTCCTGCTCACTCCGAGGCATGTCTCTAGCAAAAAGTGAGCGAGGTGAAGCTCTGGGCCCTCCTGTTTCTTCTTGGCTCTTTCCCTCGGCAGACTCCCTCAGTGTCCCTTGCTGTACAAAACCCCGTTTCCATGAACGAGGATGTGAGCATGCATCCTGATTGATGCCTTTTGTCCCAGAGCTGTTATTTTTTTAAATTACTTTTTATTTATTTTTGGTTATGCTGGGTCTTGGTTGCTGCACTGGGGCTTTCTCTAGTTGTGGCGAGTGGGGCTGCTCTTCACTGTGGGACCTGGGCTTCTCATCGTGGTGATTCCTCTTGTTGCGAAGCACTGGCTCTAGGCTCACGGCTTCAGCAGTTGCAGCACACGGCCTCAGTTGTTGTCCTCCACAGGTTTAGTTGCTCTGTAGCATATGGAATCTTCCTGGGCCAGGAATCGAACCCATGTCTTGTGCATTGCCAGGCGGATTCCTATCCATTGTACTTCCAGGGAAGGGCCCAGTGCCGTTATTAATGGTACTTCTTTCATTCTTATAGTCCGAATGTGGATAGAAAATTATCTGCCTTCCCCGCATCCTGGCAAGGCATTCTAGTGTCCTTGAAAAGCCTTGAGTGTAAACCCAGGTCACAGTTCAGATTCTTTCTATAATTCTGGGCAAGTGGATCTCCTTTCTGGGCTTTGATTTTCTCATCGGGAAGGGAGGGAGTGGGATGGGGGCATCTCCCAGATCTTGCCTGCTCTGGAAGTTGGCACCTCTCTAAGGCACTAAGAACTTCAGAAGGCAGGTCTGGAGTGCGCCATTTAGCATGAAGCGTGGCAATGGCTTTGAGGCCCCATTGCACTGTCTAGGGGAGACTTAGACTGAGACAAGGTTTTCCTTGCCCCATGCACGTGGACTGTCCACGTGGGATGTCACCTGTGGTCAGCCTTCTATGCCCTGCGGACCTAGGGCACGGAAAACCATGCCAGATGGTTATTTCCTTCTAGGATGCCTGCCTATGAGCTCAACTGGTGGTATTCTCTGTTCTTTATAACCTACATCATCATCAACACCTACATCTTCATGTCCGTCTTTCTGGCTGTTGTCTACAACAACTACAGGAAGCACTTGAAGGTAAGACGCCTGAGCTGGGGTCCAGAGGGGGTCCGGCCCCCGGCTGGGGCGGGAGCAGGGAGGCCACAGGAGGCACTAAGGTAACACACCTGAGCTGGGGTCCAGCGGGGGTCCGGCCCCGGCTGGGGCGGGAGCAGGGAGGCCACAGGAGGCACTAAGGTAACACACCTGAGCTGGGG
>SJXQ01002568.1:520845-597656 GCA_006408695.1 Aepyceros melampus | reverse complement strand
AAGGTAACACGCCTGAGCTGGGTTCCAGTGAGGGTCTGGCACCTGGCTGGGGCGGGAGCAGGGAGGCTAGCCTGTGCACTTGCTAATTTGAATGTGCTCATTTTCCTTTTGCTTTGATGAATCTGAAGATTCACTTGCCTTGCTGAACTCTGCTGGGCCAAGTGGCTCTTTGTCAGTCTGGTGTGGGTCTGACGGTGTGTCCCCGCTTCAGGGCAGATCCCGGATTTGCTCCTCACTCTTTTTTTTCCCTCTTTTTGACCAGGCCACTTGGCACGTGAGACCCTGGTTCCCGACCAGGGATTGAACCCTATAGTGGAAGTGCAGAGTCGTAACCACCCGACCACCAGGGAGGCCCCTTGGCCCTCACTCTTAAGGCATCTTGATTGTTCATGGCTCCTTGAAATCTTTTCTTCTTTATTTCAGTGCTTTTATTTACTTATTTTTATATTTTTATTGGCTATTAAAATCTTTATTTTAGTGTTTTTATTTTTAAATTTTTAGTTGATTTACAGTGTTGTCTTAGTTTCAGGTGTACAGCAGAGTGATTCAGTTGTACATATACATACATCCACTCTATTTTAGATTCTTTGCCTATATAGGCCATTACGGAGTATTAAGTAGAGTTCCCTGTGCTATACAGTAGGTCTACTTCATTATCTTTTTTATATATAGTAGTGAAAAGGGAAAGTGAAGTCGCTCAGTCATGTCCAACTCTTTGCGACCCCATGGACTGTAGCCTACCAGGCTCCTCTGTCCATGGGATTTTCCAGGCAAGAGTACTGAGTGGATTGCCATTCCCTTCTCCAGGGGATCTTCCCGACCCAGGGATTGAACCCGGGCTCCCGCATTGTAGACAGACGCTTTTCCGTCTGAGCCACCAGGGAAGTCCAACTATATATAGCAGTGGGTATATGTTAAGCCCAGTCTTCCAGCTCATCCCTCCCTGGCTTTCTTCCCTGGTAACCATAAGATTGTCTTCTATGTCTGTGACTCTGTTTCTATTCTGTAAATAAATTTATTTTTACTAATTTTTTTAGATTTCCCATATAAGCAATATCATATGATATTTGTCCTTTTCTGTCTGACTTACTTCATACCAAGTATGAAGGAGCCAAAGCTGATGAAGACATAGCTGTACCCATTAAGAATTTAAGTTCTTTAAATAATAAATGCTAGAGAGGGTGTGGAGAAAAGGGAACCCTCCCACATGCTGATGGGAATGTAAACTGACGTAACCACTATGGAAAACAGCGCAGAGGTTCCTTAAAAAACTAAAAATAGAGTTACCTTATGATCCAGCAATCCCCCTCCTGGGTGTATATTCAGAAAAAACTAATTCAAAAAGATAGCTGTACCCCCATGTTCATTACAGCACTATTCATAATAGCCAAGTCATGGAAGCAACCTTAATGTCCATCAACAGATGAGTGAATAAACAAAAAGTGGTGCATATTTACAGTAGAATATAAAGAGAATGAAATAAGCCATTTGCAGCCATAAAAAAGAATGAAATAATGCCATTCGCAGCAACACAGATGGAACTCGAGATGATCATAGTGAAGTAAGCCAGAAAGAGAAAGATAAGCATCATATGATATCACAGATATGTGGAATCTGATATATTGTACCAATCAACTCATTTACAAAGAAGAAATAGACTCGCAGATACAGAAAACAGACTTGTGATTACTAAAGGGGAAAAGCAGGGAGGGATCTATTCAGTTCAGTTCAGTTCAATTGCTCAGTCATGTCCGACTCTTTGCGACCCCATGGACTGCAGCACGCAAAGCCTCCCTGTCCATCACCAACTCCCAGAGCTTCCTCAAACTCATGTCCATTGAGTCGGTGATGCCATCCAACCTCTCATCCTCTGTCATCCCGTTCTCCTCCTGCTCTCAATCCTTTCCAGCATCAGGGTCTTTTCAAATGAGTCAGCTCTTCACATCAGGTGGCCAAAGTATTGGAGTTTCAGCTAAAGCATCAGTCCTTCCAGTGAACACCCAGGACTGATCTCCTTTAGGATGGACTGGTTGGACCTCCTTGCAGTCCAAGGGACTCTCAAGAGTCTTCTCTAACACCACAGTTCAAAAGCATCAATTCTTTGGCGCTCAACTTTCTTCACAGTCCAACTCTCACATCCATACATGATCACTGGAAAAACCATAGCCTTGACTAGACGGACCTTTGTTGGCAAAGTAATGTCTATGCTTTTGAATATGCTATCTAGGTTGGTCATAACTTTTCTTCCAAGGAGTAAGCGTCTTTTAATTTCATGGCTGCAGTAACCATCTGCAGTGATTTTGGAGCCCCCAAAATAAAGTCTGTCACTGTTTCCCTTGTTTCCCCATCTATTTGCCATGAAGTGATGGGACCCAGATGCCATGATCTTAGTTTTTTGAATGTTGAGCTTTAAGCCAACTTTTTCACTCTCTTCTTTCACTTTCATCAAGAGGCTCTTAAGTTCTTCTTTGCTTTCTGCCAAAAGGGTGGTGTCATCTGCATATCTGAGGTTATTGATATTTCTCCCAGCAATCTTGATTCCAGCTTGTGCTTCTTCCAGCCCAGCTTTTCTCATGGTGTACTCTGCATATAAGTTAAATAAGCAGGGTGACAGTCTACAGCCTTGACGTACTCTTTTTCCTATTTGGAACCAGTCTGTTGTTCCATGTCCAGTTCTAACTGTTGCTTCCTGACCTGCATACAGGTTTCTCAGGAAGCAGGTCAGGTGGTCTGGTATTCCCATCTCTCTCAGAATTTTCTAGTTTATTGTGATCCGCACAGTCAAAGGCTTTGGCATAGTCAATAAAGCAGAAATAGATGTTTTCCTGGAGCTCTTTTGCTTTTTCAATGACCCAGTGGATGTTGGCAATTTGATCTCTGGTTCTCTGCCTTTTCCAAAACCAGCTTGAACATCTGGAAGTTCACAGTTCACATATTGCTGAAGCCTGGCTTGGAGAATTTTGAGCATTATTTGCTAGCATGTGAGATGAGTGCAATTCTGTGAGAGTTCTTTGGCATTGCCTTTCTTTGGGATTGGAATGAAAACTGACCTTTTCCAGTCCTGTGGCCACTGCTGAGTTTTCCAAATTTGCTGGCATATTGAGTGTAACACTTTCACAGCATCATCTTTTAAGATTTGAAATAGCTCAACTGGAATTTCATCACCTCCACTAGCTTTGTTCTGAGTGATGCTTCCTAAGGCCCACTTGACTTCGCATTCCAGGATGTCTGGCTCTAGGTGAGTAATCTCACCATCGTGATTATCTGGGTCATGAAGATCTCTTTTGTATAGTTCTTCTGTGTATTCTTACCACCTCTTCTTAATATCTTCTGCTTTTGTTAGGTCTGTACCATTTCTGTCCTTTATTGAGCCCATCTTTGCTTAAAAGGTCCCCTTGCTATCTCTAATTTTCTTGAAGAGATCTCTAGTCTTTCCCATTCTATTGTTTTTCCTCTATTTCTTTGCATTGATCACTAAGGAAGGCTTCTTATCTCCTCTTGCTATTCTTTGAAACTCTGCATTCAGATGGGTATATCTTTCCTTTTCTCCTTTGCCTTTTGCTTCTATTCTTTTTATAGTTGTTTGTAAGGCCTCCTCAGACAACCATTTTGCCTTTTTTGCATTTCTTTTTCTTGGGGATGGTCTTGATCACTGCCTCCTGTACAATGTCACAAACATCCATAGTTCTTTATGCACTCTATCAGTCAGATCTAATCCCTTGAATCTGTTTGTCACTTCTACTGTATAGTCATAAGGGATTTGATTTAGGTCATACCTGAATGCTCTAGTGTTTTTCCCTACTTTGTTCAATTTAAGTCTGAATTTCACAATAAGGAGTTCATGATTTGAGCCATATGTGTGTGTATGTGTGTATACATATATGCAACTGTGTGTGCTGAGTTGCTCAGATGAACTCTGTGTGACCCTATGCACTGTAGTCCCCCCAGTCTCCTCTGTTCATGGGGATTCGCCAGTCAGGAATACTGGAGTGGCTTCCCATGCCCTCCTTCAGGGGATCTTCCTGACCCAGGGATCAAACCTGCATCTCTTGTCTCCTGTATTAGCAGGCGGATTCTTTACCACTAGTGCTACCTGGGAAGCCCAATCTATCTATCTACCTTATCTATATATATCTATATATATATAATTAAATTGCTTTGCTGTACACCTGAAATGAACACAACATTGTAAATCAACTCTGCTCAATTTGAAAAAATATTTCTGGTCTACCTATGTTATCAGCTTACAGGGATGGGCATCCACATGGCCCATTATAACACGAAGAGGGGTTCTCCTCTTCTGGAAGATTCTCTGCACACAGTCAGGCTTCATGGCAGCCCTGGACCCCTTCCTTCCAGGCCAGTTCTAGCCTCATTTCACTCCCCTGCTTTCCCCCATCTCTCCTCTCTGTCTTCATTGACTTAATGGCAGATCTGTCTTCTTCCTCCCCGTGGCTCCCTCTCTCAGCAGCATGCCTCATCTCCTTCCTTTCTGGCATCTGTCTTGCTCCTGGGCAGAGTGGAGTGTGGGCCTGTCTGCCTCCTGCTACCTTGTTTCTCGGCGTTCTGATTATCCTTCATGGGTTCGTTCACTTGCACGTGCTTAGCGGAGTTCTGTCACTTCAGACACTAGATAGTTACTCATCTCTGGAGCGGGGAAGGGATTTTGTACCTTGCGATTTAACAGACTCATCAGTGACTTCTCTCTGCGATTCCTCCTGTGGCATGAGTTCCTGGGTTGCTATTGTTGTAAACCCAGGAGCAGGAGATATTAGGAGTCTTCGTTAGGCATGGTGAGACCTTTACACTTGGGCATCTCCTGCTCATTCAGAAAGGATACATGTGGTCCCCAGGATGCACTCATCTCAACTCTTCCATTACCTTGAAATTTTTAAGGCCAAGAAATGAGGCTGCCTTGAATCTTCCTTTAAAAAAAAATGCACACACTTCTGTTGTTTTTCTTTTTTTCAAGAATGAGATTCACACACTGGCATACCTGAAGCGTCACAAAATGACAGAAGCTTTCAACATCCTGAAGGTCAAGGTGGGCACAGAGTCTGTGGTGAAGGAGGCCCGCTGGAGGCGGCTGGTCAAGGTGGTGGCACCAGACATCAGCAGTTCGCACCTGGAGCTCCTGTTGAGGATCTCCGACGAGGGACAGACGGGACACGTGGGTAAGAAGCCTCAGTGAGAAGTGGGGGGAGGGGATATTCTTTCATTTTCGTTTTAAAAAGCTGTGTATTTATCTGACTGAGTCCCATCTTGGTTGGGACACATGGGTTTCTCTCTAGCTGTGGCACATGGGCTTAGTCACCTGTGGAATCTTAGCTCCCTGATCGGGGATTGAACCCTCAACCCCTGCAATGGAAGGCAAGCTCCTAACCACTGGGCCACCAGAGAAGTCCCTCATTTTCTCACGTTTGCAAATAGAGATGTGTATTGGCTGGCAGTGCTACAGTGGAATTAGGGTCCTGAGCTGTGACTGAGCGACTTCACTTTCCCTTTTCACTTTCATGCATTGGAGAAGGAAATGGCACCCCACTCCTGTGTTCTTGCCTGGAGAATCCCAGGGACGGGGGAGCCTGGTGGGCTGCCGCTTGTGGGGTCGCACAGAGTCGGACACGATTGAAGTGACTTGGCGGCGGCGGCAGCAATAGCTGAGTAATCCACTGTATACACGCACCACAGCGCCTTTATCCATTCTTCTGTCCATGAACATTTAGGTTGTTTCCACGTCTTAGCTGTTGTAAACAATGCTGCAATGAGCACTGGGAGGCAGGTATCCTTTTGGATCATGTTTTTCTCCAGATATATGCCCAGGAAGCCCTGCTCAGTTTTGCCACCTGAGTCATGATCCTATTTGTAAATTAAATGAGACCAGGACTCATCTAGTTTGAAAAAAGGAGTCCGTCCGAGTCACAGATTTTATGAGCGGTCCATGAAAGTGGCAGAAGGTGCCCATGAACTCATGGCTTAGCAGACCTCCCCAGTATTTTGCCTTTCACAAAACAGGGATGTCAATTTAAATACTGTTACCAGGGCAAACATGCCCTTAAGGAAGACAGCCAATTAGATTTGTTAACTTTTAGGGAGCATAGGTTATCTTTTAGGGGAGATAGCAGTAACTTCTGAGGGTGTGCAAAGACTCCTTTGGTTAACCAACACTTTCTTTTTAAAAATTTTTTTAAAGGTTTTTTTGATATGGATCCTTTTTCTAAGTCTTCATAGAACTTGTTACAATATTGCTTCTGTTTGATGTTTGGCCTCAAGGCATGTGGGATCTGAGGCCCCCTCCAGGGATGGAACCCCAACTTCCTGCATTAAAAGGTGAAGTCTTAACCACTGGACCACCAGGGAAGTCCCTAAGCAACCCTTCCAAGACAGTTTTAATAAGAGAAAGACAAACAGAATTTCGCACATCACTGTAGTCTCCACTCAGTACAAGCAGGGAGACCAGTAGTTCTGTGAGGCATGCTCGCTTTCTCCCTTGATCTATAACTATGGGTATGTGTAGTTTCCAAGGTTAAAGGCTGGAATTCCATTAGTGCCAAAAGTGTTAGACTTAAATCTGGTGTTAAACTGAGAAAGGTGAAACTTACAGACGTGGAAAGAAAAGAGCTGAATAGAATTGTTAACAGAGAGTATAGAGAATAGACATACAACTAGAGTTGGTAGGCTGTGTCCACAGGCTGTATATGGTCACTGCCTGTTTTTATAAATGCATTTTACTGGAACACAGCCAGGCTCATTCCTCTGTGTTTTGTTTATGGCTGCTTTCATGCTGACATGGCAGAATTGAAAAGCTGAAATGGGGATCAATTGGTCCACAAAACTTAACATATTTACTCTTTGCAGAAAAGAATTTGCTGACCCCTAATCTCCAACATATAGTACCAGATTGGCACAAATTTCTTGACACAAAATTACCATAATTTGGATTGTCCTTGTCCTTTCTTGTTCCTTTTTTTTTTTTTTTTTTTTTTAGTGTTTATTTGCTTCTTTGGTTCTGCTGGGTCATAGATGCAGCAAATGGAATCTTTAGTTGCAGCACATGGGATCTAGTTCCCTGACCTGGGATCGAACCCTGGCCCCCTGCATTGGGAGCACGGAGTGTTAGCCAGTGGACCACCAGGGAAGTCCTGTCCTTTCTTGTTCTACAGAATCTTCTGGATGAAAAGATGTGAGCCCAGTGATACTGATAGAGTCCCTGTTGGTTGAGGTTATTTGATGACTGAGGTTTTGGCTGGATTCTGTACACACACACACACACACACACACACAGAGTTTTATTTGTTTGTTTGACTTGTCAGGTCTTAGTTGCAGTGCATGGAATCTTTAGTTGTGGCCTTCAAACTCAGTTGCAGCAGGTGGGATTGAGCTCCCTCACCAGAGACTGAAGCCCAGGCCCCTGTGTTGGGGCCTCAGAGTCTTAGCCACTGAGCCACCAGGGAGTCCCTTGGCTGCATTATCAGTAGGTTCCCCAGAACTCTTATTTGCTGTTGTCATGTCAGCATCTCCCTGCCCTCTGATGGGGGAGCTCACATAACCCAAGTCTCTGAACTCAAGTTATCACATCAACTAATTTTCCCAGGCTGCCCTTCTCCCTGAGTGGGTACTACATATCTTTGGCTATTAAGACAAATGTATGTGTTTTGGTTCTAACTCTAAAGACCCAGAATCTAATCTAAGAATAAGATATTCTTAGATATCCTAAGATATCTAAGAATGCTTTCATCCACCTTGATGTTCTTAGGATCATTGAGTGTGTAGTATTAATCTCTTAGTCATGTCTGATTCTTTGCAACCCCATGGACTATCGCCTGCCAGGCTCCTCTGTCCATGGGATTCTCCAGGCAAGAACACAGAAATGGGTTGCCATTTCCTTCTCCAGGGGGTCTTCCCAACCCAGGGATTGAACCTGGATCTTCTGTATGCAGGCAGCTTCTTTACTGTGGCACTCCTAGAGAGTATAATCAACATGACTGTTGAATATACTCAGTGTTTTGTCTAACTCAGGCTCCTCACTCGGATGAGGCCACGGTTTGGAGCTTTCTTTTTGCCTGGGTGTCTGTTGATCGTCTTTCTCAAATCAATCATTATGGTGACATCTGTAGAACCATGACTGGCTGTTTACTTCTGAAAACTTGGAGACTTGGCTGTCATCTAGGCCTCTAACCGAGAAGTATTCTAGAATTTAAAAACTCTACCCCAGAACTTCCCTGGTGGTCCAGTGGCTGAGAATGTGTGCTCCCAAGGCTGGGGGCCTGCGTTCCATCTCTGGTCAGGCAGCTAGATCCCGTATGTCGCAACTAAGTGCTTGTATGCCACAAGTAAAGGTCCCACGTGCCACAATGAAAAGATCCTGCAGTTAAGACGCAGCACGGCCAAATGAACAAATATTAAAAAAACTAATTCTTTAAAAAATTAAAAAATCCACCCCACTCTTGAACAATTATCATAGCTATACCTGAATCTGTACCTGCAATTTACAACTTTCTTTAAAGCTTAACGAAACGTTCAACTTGGTTTTCAAAGAAGCAGCAACACTCTGTGCACAATCTGATTTCATCCATCGATGTGATGTTTCTTTAAGTTGTATGTAACAGGAGGTTCGTACATAAACAGTAGACTCCTGTTCATGCAACCCAGAGGACTCTTGGTCAGTACCCCACATGCCTGGTCGGGGAGAGGTGCACGGGGTGATGTAGAATAGTCTGCTGGCCCTGAGCATTCAGCAGGTCCTGAGAGCGTTGGCTCAGCAGCTGGGTGGGTCCAGGCTAGTCAGGAAAGTGATCCCTGTGGACTTCCCTGGTGGTCCAGTGGTTAAGAATCCACCTGACGATGCAGAGGACGCAAGTTCTGTTCCTGGTCTGGGGACATTCCAAGACCCATGCCAAAGGGTACCTGAGCCCATGTGCCACAACTACGAGCCCGTGCTCTGGAACCCATACTCTGCAACAAGAGAAGCCACTGCAGGGAGAAGCCCGCACACTGCAAGTAGAGAGCAGCCCCTGCCGCTGCAACTAGAGAAGGCCTGCAGAGCAGCGAAGACCCAGCACAGCGAAGCATTAATCACCCAATTATTTTTAAAAAGAAAGTGATCACTGTGCTGTGGCCTGGGATGATGCGCCAGTGTGTTGTGGAGGCTGTGGGTTTGATTGAGTCCCTGAGAAGGGGCAGAGAGGAGAGTGGGCCGAGAAAAGGGTAGGGGTTGAAGGGTAAGGGTTGTACCTACCTTGGAGGTTTTGAGGCTAGGATAGGGCATGGGATTGAGGCTGGAAATGCAGGTCAGGCAGATGTGGGAAGCAGTGGCTGTCTTCACTGAGGAGGAAAATGAGGTGGGAGGCAGGGAGGGAGGCAGTGGCGTCTGTGAACCAGCAAAGCACATGCTTGGTCTGGCTGCTTCAGGCTGGCTCAGGGTCTGCGTGAGGACAGGCGGGAGGCGGGGCTACTCATTGGCCCTGTGGCCTTGGCCTTTGAGGCTTCAGGTCTTCATCTGTGAAGTGCAGATCCAGGAGTGCTGTCTTGGTGTCACTCTTTGGACCTTAGTGTCACAGTGGCCCCGTATTGGGGGGTCGTCTTTTCATTGCAGACAAAATGAACTTTCTACGCTTGGCTGACCTCCTCAACATCCAGGTGGTCGCCATCAACATCAAGAAACACCCACTGGAAACTTGGATGCCTCGGGTATACCGGTCGTCCATAAGCCTCTTGGTCCAGAAGATGGTTCAACACAGGCAAGTGAGATGGAGCCGGTTTTCTCTCAAGTTGTTTTCAAAGTAGTGGAATCAGTTAGTGCTGTCTGGACTGAATACATTTCACCACTGAAGCTGTAAGTCACCCCCTGCTCACTGCGTTTGTTTTTTCAGGAAGGCATGGAAAGGGTTTTGGACAAGCTGTGTTTAACCTTAGCCAGAGGCCAGGCTTTTAGATTACGCTTCCTTCTTCGATTTTTTTTTTTTTTTTAAATGCTCAAGAGCCACAGACTGGCTATGCTTTCTGAGTCAGTGAAGCGCATCACTCTGTGATTTCAGAAATTCCAGCCCTATCAGAGTCGTTAGGAAATTGATGGCAAGTGTATTTTGACCCTGTAAAGTATGTGGTAGGAAGACGTGAGTTAGCATCACTGGAATGACTGTTAAGAATGTCAACTGAATCTTTTATTCTCAAGTAGATGGACTTGGTGAAAAGCGACTGATTGGAAAAGACCTTGATGCTGGGAAAGACTGAGGGCAGGAGGAGAACGGGGGACAGACTCATGGTTGGATAGCATCATCAATACAGTGGACATGAGTTTGAGTAAACTCCGGGAGATGGTGAAGCACAGGGAAGCCTGGAGTGCTGCAGTTCATGGGGTCGCCAAGAGTCAGACGTGACTGAACAACACGATGGACTCCAGCAAGAGTCCTCTATCCTGGTTGGAGACCTTATTTTTACTACGTGTTGCCTGGAGTACTCCTATCAGCAGAGAGTCCCCCTCTTGCCATCTTTGAATTTATTGTCTCATAAAAGTGAATGATGGGATGCCCCTGGTGGTCCAGTGGTTAAGACTGCACACTCACAGTGCAAGGGACCCAAGTTCTGTCCCTGGTGGGAGCTGGATCCCACATGCCATGACTAAAGATCCCGAATGCTGCAACAAAGATCTAAGATCCCACGTGCCACAGCTAAGACCTGTTGCAAATAAATATATTTTTTAAGAAAGTAAATGGTTCAAAAGTCCTTGAAAGTAGCCCAGCCTATGATGTAGGTAAATATCCCTTTCAGTGCCCATATTCTATATTAACCAAAACCCTCTATGTAAAGGGTCCCTTCCATTCATCTCAACATTGAGCTACAGATGTGTTTCACACGATGGATGTTTGTGTGTCCACACGTGGCATCCAGGGCTGGCCCCTAGAGTCTGAAGCTTCCCCAGAACAGTGGGCTAGGACTCTGTCTTCCTGCAGCCACATCAGGATTCACCCAGGAGCACAGCACACAGATGCCTGCTTGGGACAACCCACTCTGGCATTGAAAAGTTTATCCTGAGCCCAAATATCACATTTTTTTCATCCCTTTCACCCCTGACTTGGTGAGAAAGTAGGACATGTTGACTCTCTGGAAGTCTTGTGTGTGTGTAAAGCAACTATATCCCAATTTAAAAAAAAGACACACAAAAAGACACACACATGCCGGATTTCAAAGACTTCATACCAAAAAAGGATGCCAGATATCTTGCTTGTAATTTTTATGATCATTACATGTTAAGCAGATAGTAGTTTGGATGTACTGTGTTAAATAGAAAATATTGTTAAAATAATCTTAACCTGTTTAGAAAAATAAAAGAGAATTTGGTTTAAAACAAGAAAAAGAAGTTTTCAGGAGCTTTCTTAGCAAAAGAGCCCAGTTTTTCAGGGAGAAGCAGTGGAGATACAGTGGTTCCTAAACCTTCTCCTTGCCCCCTGATTCTACTGAACCTTTCCTCTGACCCAGCCGCTGTGCCGGAAAGGTGAACTTGGGAACACTAGGCCTTCGTCCTGCTCCCTCACTCTGTCTTCATTTTCTCCTTGGCAGGAAAGCCTGGGAGGCAGGTGAATTTCAGGGCCCTGACCATTCTGGAACCTTTCTTTCCATGAGGGGTGAAAGTGTGTGTGTGTGTGTGTTGGTGGAGTGGGAGGTGGTGAGTATATCACATTCACCACATTGACAGGAAACACATCTGTCCCTGGAGGGCTCTAAAACTGCTTTTTTCTTTTTTAACTGCAATATATGACAGAATCTCTTCTTTTTTCCTCCTGCCAGGATTTTTGTCTGGGTTTACGATGTCATCATTCTAATAAATGCCATATTCATTGCTTTGGATGAGAAAGACTCCTTAATTTCCTACGCAGAATGGCTTTTTCTTTCTTTGTATATCATTGAGATTCTCCTGAAACTGTACACGTATGAACCCAGCGCTTATTTTGGAAGGAAGCAGTTCTGGAACTGGTGAGTCTGCGTGTTGTTTTATGGGTGGCCAGGGGACCATGAGTGAGGACAAGGCTTCCTGTCACACTCTGGGGACACAGCTCTGTCTGCCTCGTTTTGAGGTTTCTTTTTGTTGCTTTTTGCTCATTAGTCTTGTTTTGTTTTTTTGACCATGCTGCAGAGCATGAGGGATCTTGGTTCTTGGTCCTCCCAGGAATCAAACCTCCGCCCCCTGCAGTGAAAGTGTGGCATCTTAACCACTGGACTTCAGGGAAGTCCCCAAGCTTCTTACAATGAAGTCTTGAGGACATGGGAACATCTGGTTGTCAGAGCTGTGATTTATGATGTCAGTTCGAATGACTGGCTAAAATTAGAATCACATCTTGAATTTGAAAAGGAATCTTAGGACACACACCCAGTGAGACAGTTCCCTCCAGAACTACTGGGCCCCATGCTCATCTAGTCTTATTATCAGAAAACATGGCCTGCATAGCTGGGTGATGAGGACCTTAGCGAGCTCTTTCCTGGGCTGGATGTGTCTCTGTGACCTTCTATCCTCCAGGCTGTGTACCTCCCGGCCTCAAACCATCGTCCGCATGCTGCACACCATCTCGGGTGCCACTGAGTGTCAGGCATCATGGAACACCAACTTTAGGAGGACACAGTTTGGAAAGTTGGATCTCTGTGGTCACCGCTTTCAGTGCCGAGAAACTCACTAGAGTTCTTGTGTGGCCCAACAGGAGGGACCTGACCAGTGTTGTCCAGAACTGTGGCACCTTTGTCAGAAAGAAAAGTAATGGCATGATGAATTTCGTCTTTAATTAGAATGTTGCAGAACCTCCCTGGTGGTCCAGTGGTGAAGACTCCATGCTGCCGATGCAGGGGACGTGGGTTTGATCCTGGTCAGGGAACTAAGATCCCACATGTTGCTCAGCGCAGCCAAAACACAAAAAGAAAAAAACAATTAAGTTGCAATGCATTTAGTAAAATTAATGCCAAGAAAAATTATACTGTGTATTCTGAAAATGTGCCAAAGTGTTCTTGCAAGTATGTAGCTATGTTGGAAGGCAGAGTGATATGAATTAGTTGATTTCTACAGATTTCCTGGAATGGTTCATTGGTGCAGCCAGGCAGTGATCAAACACAGTGTTTCTTCTTTGTATCTGCTGTCCTAAAAATCATGGAAATGGGTCTGATGGCTGGATCTTGGCTTTCCCTAGGAGATTGGATTCAGCCTTAGGATTCCCTGTATCCTGAGCTTGACAGACCTTTCCCGTGATTCCTTACTGACGTTGCTTCTTCACTCTTAGGTTCGATACGCTGATCATCATCGCAGCCCTGCTGGCCACTGTGGCCAACACCACCATTCAAGGTCAGTGTCATCACCCACTCCAGCTTCTCTGCTTCCTGGATCCTGTCTTCAATCAGTAATCTTTGTAGAACACCCATGGTGCACTCTTGGGGTGTTTGGAGCAATGCAGAGGGGAGGAAAGAGAATTGTAAGAATGGTCCATGTTCTGGAGAGGGATAGTAGCTTTCTCTGTGTTTAGCTGTATGGTTGCTGTTGTTCAATCGCTCATTCGTGTCCAACTCTTTGCGGCCCCATGGACCACAGCACGCTAGGCTTCCCTGTCCTTCACCATCTCCCAGAGTTTGCTCAGACTCACATCCATCGAGTCGGTGATGCCATGCAACCATCTCATCCTGTCGTCCCCTTTTCCTCCTGCCTTCAGTCTTTCCCAGCATCAGGGTCTTTTCCAATGAGTCAGTTCTTTGCATCAGGTGGCCAAAATATTGGAGCTTCAGCTTCAGCATCAGTCCTTCTAATGAATATTCAGGGTTTATTTCCTTTAAGATTGACTGGTTGGATCTCCTTGCTGTCCAAGAGACTCTCAATAGTCTTCTCCAGCACCACAGTTCCAAAGCATCAAGTCTTTGGTGCTCAGCTTCTTTATGTAGAGATTCATGTGTAGGCCTCATCATACCAAACACTCACCTGGTTATTTCTCCAAAACTGCCCTTGGTCTCAGGGCTCATCCTTGACCTTCTGCCCATGCTGGCCTCTGGCCCCGGACCCAGCTGTGGTGTCAGCCTCTGCCCACCATCCTCCCACCCTCCTCCTTCCACCCTCCTCTGGCTTCCCCACACATGCCCTCACCACCTGCACACTCCTTCCGCAGGGGCAGAGAGGATTATTTACAGACAAAGCAGGTTCTCTCTCTTTTTTTTTTTTTTCAAATGTTTGTTTGTTTATATCTCTGGCTGTGCGGGGTCTGCGTTGCTGCACGTGGCCTTTCCTAGTTGCAGTGCACAGGCTCGTGGGTTCTCATCACAGTGGCTTTTCTTGTTGCAGAGCCCGGGCTCTGGAGCACAGGCTCAGTACTTGTGGCATGGGCTTAGTCACCCCCAGGCACGTGGGGTCTTCCCAGACCAGGGATTGAACCCATGTCCCCTGCATTGGCAGTCGGATTCTTAACCACTGGATCACCAGGGAACCCCAGACAGGGTATCTTAACCTGACTGTGAAGTGAATGCTGGGGGAGAAGGGCTTGCTGAAATGTGTTCCATAGAATGGGACCCACAGTCACTTCTTGATGATGGTCTGAAGTCTGGTCCTGCACTCATGAGTCTTTGCTCTAGGGCTGGCAGGGCTGCTCAGCTCAGCTCTGATCAGCTTGCAGAGCCCTCCCTTCCTATTGCTTGGAGCCATCACCCTATTCTTGAAGTGAAGTGCATATTTCCCCAGGACCCACAGAGTCTCAGGCGTCGTTGAATTAAGGGACAAGCTGGAAGCTCAGAAAGAACAATGAGAGTTGACTGTGTTCTTTTTCCAGCGAGAAAATACAACAGCCAGCAGGTACTGGATATTGTCTTGATTTTGAGAATACTCCGGCTCCTACGGGTCATCGTCAGCATTCAGAGGTAAGGATGAAACCATGGGGAACCATTGCACTTGAACGGTTTCCCCTCTCTGGGGCTCGACAGAAACCATCCTGCCTGGGAGCTAGAAACACGCCCAACTGTGAACCCAGGGTGGAACTTGTATTCTCTGGGGGCAGTGGGCAGGGATCCTGTAAAGATGGTGAAGGGGACCCATGGCAGCTCCCTGAGGGCAGGAAGTCAGTCCATCACTTTCATCCGAGTGACCTGGCCCCTCAGCTGTGCTTGCGTGTCGTGATGGCAGCTAATGCTGGCAGCGATGCTAATAGTGTGATAACCATTGTCTACTGTTGTTCAGGCCCTAAGTCATGTCTGACTCTTTGTGACCCCATAAACTGCAGCACTCTAGGCTGCCCTGTCCTTCGTTGTCATGTCCATTGAGTCGGTGATGCCATCCAGCCATCTCATTCTCTGTCACCCCTTCTCCTCCTGCCCTTAATCTTTCCTAGCATCAGGGTCTTTTCCAATGAGCCAGCTCTTTGCATCAGGTGGCCAAAGTGTTGGAGCTTGTTAAATCTTTCCAACAATGCTTGATGTAGGGGCTTTAATGATCCTGAGTTCATGGGTCGTGACACTGAAGCTCGGAGAGAGTGAGAGGTCTCCCCAGTGACGCACAGCTAGAAAGAGAACTAGGGCTCAGACCTAGCAGTCTGCTCCCCAAGCCTGGAAAAGCCGCTCTGTCTTGGATAGGCTAGGGTCCTTCCTAGGAGTGTAGGGGGATGCCTCCATTCCAGGGCTGGCCTGCTACCCCACAGAATACTCCCTCTTTCAACCTAAGTCTCCAAGGAAGCTTTAATGCAGACTGGATTTTTGATGAAGAAAAAGGTGGAGGAAAAAATCAGATGAGACTGTATGGTTTTTCTTTTTTTTTAAGTTTTTTGTTGTTGTGGACCGTCTATAAAGTCTTTATTGAATTTATTACAATATTATTTCTTTTTTTTTTTTTTTTTTTTTTGGCCACAAGGCACGTGGAATCTTAGCTTCCCAACCAGGGATCGAACCCTCACCCACCTGCATTGAAAGGTAAAGTTTTAATTGCTGGTCCACCAGGGAAGTCCCAGGCTGGATGGGTTTCCAGCCTCAATACCCACCTTTGTCTCACTGGTGAAACTGATTATCTTTCTCATTTTTTTTTTTTTTTTTTTAACTGGCTTGCTTTGCTCTAGGTGAGATACAAGTTAACCACCCGCTGCCCCTCCCACCCAGTTCGGTAGATGGACTGACACTGACAAAATTGTAAAGGCAGATTCCTAGCGGCATTTAGAGAACAGATCCAGGACGGAGGGAGAGGCATTACACAAAAGGTGCTAGGATGGTATCAGTTTTATTCTTACCTACCCTGTTCGTTGTGTCAGAAACTTCATTTTATCCCAGGTTCCGGGTGATCGTGACCACCTTAATTAACATTGGCCCCACAATGCTGACATTCGGCGGCCTGGTCTTGGTGAGTGTTTTCTTTCTGATCCACGTGAAGCAGGTGGTAAGATGTTCGTTTTTTAAAGATTGCTTACTCATTTCTGGCTGCACTGGGTCTTCCTGCCTTGCGTGGGCTTTCTCTAGTTGCGCCAAGTAGTGCTACGCTCTGTCGCAGTGGGTGGGCTCTTCAGCATGGAGGCTTCTCTTGCTGCAGAGCACAGATTCTAGGGCTTCAGTAGTTAAAGAACCTGGGCTCATTAGCTGTGGCACATGGGCTTTAGTTGCCCAGGGCATGTGGAGTCTTCCCGGACCAGGGATCCACTTGTGTCCTCTGCTTCGACAGGTGGATTCTTAGCCACCGTACCACGAGGGAAGTCTGAGAGATTCATTCTTAGCAGCTTTCTCTGAGCCTTATTTTAAGTGAGGGAAAGAAAGAGAGATGAAATCAATGAGTTCAGTGGTTTCTAGGAGCCATTTTTTAAAATATCAAATTTGTATAAACATCAGGCCTTTATACCTGCAAATAGTTCAGGTACACTGGCTGCTGTAATGAACACCCCAGCCTCAGCAGGTTGATCGCATCACAGTTTTTCTCACCCGCAGTCCAGGGGGTATTCCTAGCCCTAACCACCAGGTGGGCCTCAGGGCTTTAAGCTCCTTCCAGTGCCTGGCTCTTGTATCTGGATTGTTTTTTAAACTCTACTGGGAAGTCGCTATACAATATGACAAATATGCACAATATGACAAATATTTGAAATCTAATGAGTCGGGCTTTCCTGATAGCTCAGCAATAAAGAATCCACCTGCCAATTCAGGAGACGTGGGTTAGATCCCTGGGTCAGAAAAGCCCCCTGGAGAAGGAAATGGCAACCCACTCCAGTATGCTGCCTGGACATTCCCATGGACAGAGGAGCCAGGTGGGCTGCATTCCATGGGGTCACAGAGTCAGACAGGAGTGAACAACAATAGCAAATTTAATCCCCTGACTTGTTAGCAGCATCACTTTGACTTCATAAATGGAAACTCTGGGAGAGGTCAAGATGTGGTCCAGCCAGTGTGTCTCCTGTCCCTGAACAACCCAGTGTTCGGTGGGCAAACCGCAGCCACCCTTTTTCCTGATGTTGCTGGAACTCATGGCTGGGGGCAGCCGTTCCTGGAAAGAGGGTAGCAGCCTTTCCCGCTGGCTGTTGTCACTTGGCCCACCCCTGTCCATATCCTCCTGCCTCCCCTCACCCCGCGTGCCACCCCATGACCCTGCCGCCCACCCTAGGTGGTCTACTATACATTTGCCATCATTGGGATGGAAGTGTTCCACGGCAAAATCCACTTCCTGGACCCCGGTTCTGGCAGTCCTGATGCCCTGGTGTGTGGGAACCCAGCCTTAAAAGACTCAGCATTTGCCCAAGGCAGGTACTGCAAGAACAACTTCAACAACCTGGCGTCCTCACTCATCCTGCTGACGGAGCTCACCGTGGTTAACCAGTGGCACAATATCCTTTCTGAGGAGGAGGCATGGTGGGGGATGCTCAGAGCAGCTTCTGGGAGGAGAAGGAAATGGGAACCCGCTCCAGTATTCTCGCCTGGGAAATCCCGTGGACAGAGGAGCCTGGCGGGGTACAGTCCAGGGGTCGCAAAGAGTGGGGCATGACTGAGCAGCTGAACAATGACCTCGCAGCTTTGGTGCCTTAGCTTTGCACTCCTCGCAGACGGCTTTGCCCTCGTGACACACCAGGCAGCAAAGCTGTATTTCATCGGCTTCCACGTTGTGGTCGTCATTCTCATTGTGAAGTGAGTTTGCTCCCACCAGTGGGCCTTTCCAGATCTGCCCCCCCGCACCACCTTCAGGCCTACAGCCGCTGGCACCTCCCTCCTCCCTGGCTCCACCCTGGAGTTCGCTGAGGATGGGTCCATCTCCCTTGCTAGATGCCCGGGACACCAGAAGGGAGGCGTCTAACTTCTGTTCACACTCGTGTTCCTCAGCGTCAGCCAGCTGTGCATATCAGTATGTCATATTCATCTCATAGCCTCACAAGTTGTTTGGGTCTGAAGGCCTCTGGGGTCCTGGTGGGTCTCCCTACCCTTTCCCACTGGGATGAGCATCCTTCTGAATTGCATCCACCCTCTGCTGGAATCTGCCCAACTCCTGGGACTCGTTAGAACCTAAAAGAGTTAGTTTCCTTGTTGTCCAGCTCTGGTCCTCACCTGTCCTTGCACAGGTAGAATGGAAAGGTGCCACTGGTTAATTCTCTTCATTGGTTCCAGTTCTGCCCTAATCTGTCTTCCGGGGGTGAGGGAGCTCAGCCACTATTTGAAAGCAGTTAGGACATCTCAGCAGTTCAGAAGGCTTTCCTTCCAGCTTGCCGATCTCTCTGATTCTAGTTCCATTGTTCCTTGTGGGAATCTGAGTCGCCTTGATCACAGGTTTTCATTTTTTAAGTAACTTAGGTCATTCATTTATTCACTGGCTGTGCTGGGTCTTCGCTGCTGCTCAGGCTTTTTTCTGGTTGCAGCAGGGGGCACTCCTCTCGTGGTGTGTGGGCTTCTCATTGCGGTGGCTTCCCTTTTTGCAGCGCGCAGCCTCTAGGGTGCGTGGACTTCAGTCTTCATGGCCCGTGGGCTCTAGAGCACAGGCTCCGTAGTTGCTCTGCAGCATGTAGGATCTTCCCAGATCAGGGATCAAACCTGTGTTCCCTGCATTGGCAAATGGATTCTTTACCACCGAGCCACCAGGGAAGCCCTTGATCGCAGAGTTTTTTCCAGAGAAATTTTCTGGCTGTTGTACCCTTCTCAGCGCCCAAGACACACAACTCTTGGCGTGACAGCCCAGCCCCAGGCCTTGTTACCTTAAGGCTTCTTTGGCCACCAACCCACTAGTTTTGGCTGAAGAACATCCTGGTGGAGGGAGGGGAGGGGAGGAACTGCTCAGCTGCGGTCCTGCACAGTCTGGACAGAACATGCAATAGGAACGAGAGAAAAACGCCTCCGAGTGGCTTTAAGAGAGATTTTCAGAATGCTGGGGTGGGCCGGGGCACCGTGAAAAGCTGTGGGGGTTTTTCTGCTGCTCTCCTCCCCAAGGTGCGAGGAGGTGGTGACAGCCGGGGCTCCGGCAGCACTGTGTTACATCAAGGCGGTGAGGGGCTGGGAGTCCCTGCTCACAAGCTGACGGGCCCCTGTGCATGTGTGTTGTGTGTATGTAATAACAGAGCGTGGCACCTAGGGCCCAAGGCAGAGAGAGCTCACTCCTCATGGCAGAAGCTGCAGCCGGAGCAATACTCGGGTCTGTTCCCTGAGCCCTGGTCCCCACTAAGCAGCGAGAGGAGGGCCAGCTGGATGGGCTGGATCGTAGAATGAGAAATTCAAAATGAGGAAACTCTAATCTGTATATCTGGGAAGACCTGCCCATCCTCCCCTCTGGGGGGAGAGAGAAAAAGAGAAATACCTTATTTAAAACCTTTTTCCTTGTATTAGAGTATAGCTACTTAACAATGTGATGGTTTCAAGTGAACAGGTGAGGACTCAGCCGCACATTTGCACGTGTCCGTTCTCCCCCAAACTCTGCTCTCTCCAGGCTGCCGCGTGACATTCAGCAGAGTCCCCTGTGCTAGATGTGTGGGCCCCTGTTGGTTTTCTGTTTTATTTTATTTTTAAATTTAATTTATTTTAAATGAAACAGAAGTGAAAATTTTTAATGATAAAAGGTACAGTTCCCAAAGAAGATAGGGATCATAAACTGTTAGATACCTTAACAGCAAAGAAACAAAGATACATAAAGCAAAATCAGAAGAAATATAAGGGAAAATAAAAAATATATAATCATAGAGAGACATATTAACATTTCTCTGGGAGTATTTTATCAAGTGCAGAAAAGAATAGGAGCATCTTGAATGATGTCAATAATTTAAATATAATAGATTTATATTTAATGTATATTAATCATATCCTTGGAGAAGGAATGGCAACCCACTCCAGTACTCTGGCCTGGAAAATTCCATGGACTGAGGAGCCTGGTGGGCTATAGTCCATGGGGTTGCAAAGAGTCAGACACAACTGAGTGACTTCACCTCACCTAATCATATCCTACACAAACATATTAAAAATTATGTATCTCATATGTTGTTATTAGATGTCCAGAGGACATTTAGAAAAACTGGCAAAAAGATAAACATTATTAAATTTCAAAAAGTTTATCTGTGTTAAATACAGCAGTGTGTACATGTCCATCTCAGACTCCCTAACTGTCCCGTCCCCCCATTCTTCCTCTCTGGCAAGCATAAGTCCATTCTTTAAATCTGTGAGTCTGTTTCTGTCTTGTAAGTAAGTTCAAGAAAGACTGTGTTTTCACTCTTGAATGTAAGCAGGTCTCTCGGGAGGAGAGGTCTTTGCTAGCCACAGTGATCTCTGGGGAGGAGGCGGCGCCAAGCTCTACTACCATGGATATCTCCAGAGGCTAGTGTACTTGGTTGGTCAAGAAGTTCGGGTTTTCCATAAGTGAATTTTTTTACAGCTAATACATCCCTAAATTGACTCCCAGTGCCTTTGCTCCAGGATCCAGACTGTGCAGAAACATGAGACATTCGTGGAGAGTTGTCTATCAACCATTATTTGGCCTAAGCTTCCCCTTAAACTGTATTTTTGTGCTTGGTCTGGCAACACTTGTAATAAAATTGGAACCATATACAAAGAAGATTCACATTGCCCCTGCACAAGGATGACACACAAATCAGGGAATCATGTCATACTTTTGCAATATAGGGGCAGGGGATTAAGAGGTACAAGCTGTTACATATCCTCCCAGGCAGCGCTGGGAGTAAAGAACCTGCCTACCAGTGTAGGAGATATAAGAGACTCGGGTTCGATCCCCGGGTCAGGAAGATCCCCTGAAGGGCACGGCAGCCCACTCTAGTATTCTTGTCTGGAGAATCCTGGTGGCTACAGTCCTTAGATTCCCAAAGACTTGGACGTGACCGAAGTGACTATCATCAGCTACAACACAGGGAATATAGTCAGTGTTGCATAATAACTGTAACTGGAATATAACCTTTAAAAATTGTGAATTAAAAAGCACTCTATTTTCTTAATAGTCACTGTTTAAATGGGATATAGAGGAAAAATGATTTTCCAGATGAAAGTAAGTTGTGCCCAATGCTTGAAAGACATGTTGTCATTTCTTCTTCAGGTTCTGTTTTCTTTGCAAAGATGGGGAACCTTTTTCTCATTTGGGCTTGAAAACTCTTTGGCATTACGGTTTCCCATCACCTAGACCATGGCTGACTCAGCATAACACCCTATGCCTTTGATTCTTTCTCAGTATTTTCATAGCGTTCATCTTGGAGGCGTTTTTTGTGGCATATTCGTTAGAAAAGAGTGAAGTGGAAACTGCCATTGAGAAGAAGATTCAGGAGCTTGGAGTGGGGGTCCAAGAGTGAGTAGCAGTTCCTGACATGGCTTGTGGACTTTGGAGGTGGGGTGTTCTTGGCAGGGTCCTGACCACCTTTAACCCCCAAGGTCCCATGGCAGCCAGCCGGCTCCTGGGTGCCAGTTCTCAGAGACCCTCGCCGGCTGCACAGGTGACGTGGGGCCAAAGCTGGGAGGACAGAGAGGGGCTCAGCTGAGGGACTCGGCCATGTTCACACACGTCTTCCTCCCTAAAGGGAAGACGTGAAGGACGGGGGGCTCATTGACAACGTGGACACCAAGGACAGCGGCTTCAGTGCGGATGAAGGAGGCAACAGAAAGCAGGCCTTGCGAGGCCTGTACTTCAGAATTGCATCCAAAAGTAAGTTTAACACAACCCAAAACTGCCTCTGATCCCTCCTTCTCATAGCAGCTGCTGTGATGTTTCCAGAATGCAAACCTGACCTTCAGGGGCTTTCTGTGGGTCAAGGGTAAAGACCTGCCATAGGCTCGGGGGCCCCATATCTGGTTCCCTTGAATATCTCAGCCCAGGACCCCCTATGCCTTTGCCTTTCAGCCCTGGCTCCCTTGCTCCATCCTGCACAGACCCTTTGCACATGCTGCTTTCTCCCCATGCTCTCATCCCATTCACCCGTCCTTGCCTAATCAAGGCCTCGTCTCCTATAGGTCTCTGCTTCCGTGGGGAAGCACCCTGGGCTCCTCAAGAAGTCAGGTGCTCCTGGGAGCTCCCCCAGCTCTCCTCTGCCATCTTTTAGCACAGGTCAGCTGCACATTCATTGCTGAGTGACTGCCTGGTCACTGTCTGTCTGCTCTGAAGACTCAGAGCTCCACAGGTGCAGGGCTGTATCTTTTTTGTTCTCCATTGTATCCCCAGGAGATCAGTGGAGAAACAACTCTAGAAAGAATGAAGAGATGGAGCCAAAGCAAAAACAATACTTGGTTGTGGATATGACTGGTGATGGAAGTAGAGTGCGATGCTGTAAAGAGCAATACTGCATAGGAACCTGGAATATTAAGCCCATGAATCAGGGCAAATTGGAAGTGATCAAGCAGGAGATGGCAAGAGTGAACATTTTAGTGAACATTTTAGGAATCAGTGAACTAAAATGGACTGGAATGGGTGAATTGAACTCAGATGACCATTATATCTACTACTGTGGGTAAGAATCTCTTAGAAAAAATGGAGTAGCCATCATGGTCAACAAAAGAGTCTGAAATGCAGTACTTGGATGCAATCTCCAAAATGATAGAATGGTACTTGTTTGTTTCCAAGGTATACCATTCAGTATCAGAGTAATCCAAGTCTATCCCCTGACCAGCAATGCTGAAGAAGCTGAACAGTTCTATGAAGACCTACAAGACCTTCTAGAACTAACACCCCCAAAAGATGTCCTTTTCATTGGAGGGGAATGGAATGCAAAAGTAGGAAGTCAAGAAATACCTGGAGTAGGCAAATTTGGCCTTGGAGTACAGAATGAAGCAGGCTAGCAGAGTTTTACCAAGAGAACGCACTGGTCATAGCAAACACCCTCTTCCAACAGCACAAGAGAAGACTCTACACAGGGACATCACCAGATGGTCAACACTGAAATCAGATTGATTAATTCTTTGCAGCTGAAGATGGAGAAGCTCTATACAGTCAGCAAAACAAGACGAGGAGCTGACTGTGGCTCAGATCATGAACTCCTTATTGCCAAATTCAGACTCAAATTGAAGAAAGTAGGGAAAACTGCTAGACCATTCAGGTATGACCTAAATCAAATCCCTTACAGTGGAAGTGACATTAGATTCAAGGGATTAGATCTGATAGAGTGCCTGAAGAACTATGGACAGAGATTCATGACATTGTATAGGAGGCAGTGATCAAGACCATCCTCAAGAAAAAAATGCAAAAAGGCAAAATGGCTGTCTGAGGAGGCCTTACACATAACTGTGAAAAGAAGAGAAGTGAAATGCAAAGGAGGAAAGGAAAGATATACCCATTTGAATGCAGAGTTCCAAGGAATAGCAAGAGGAGATAAGAAAGCCTTCCTCAGTGACTGATGCAAAGAAATAAAACAGAATGGGAAAGACTAGAGATCTCTTCAAGAAAATTAGAGATACTAAGGGAACATTTCAAGCAAAGAGGGGCACAATAAAGGACAGAATGGTATGGGCCTAACAGAAGATATTAAGGAGGTGGCAAGAATACACAGAAGAAATATACAAAAGAGATCTTCACTACCCAGATAATCATGATGGTGTGATCACTCACCTAGAGCCAGACATCCTGGAATGTGAAGTCAAGTGGGCCTTAGGAAGCATCACTCAGAACAAAGCTAGTGGAGGTGATGGAATTCCAGTTGAGCTTTTTTAAATCCTAAAAGATGATGCTGTGAAAGTGCTGCACTCAGTATGCCAGCAAATCTGGAAAACTCAGCAGTGGCCACAGGACTGGAAAAGGTGTTTTCATTCCAATCCCAAAGAAAGGCAATGCCAAAGAATGCTCAAACTACCGCACAATTGCACTCATCTCACATGCTAGTAAAGTAATGCTCAAAATTCTCTTTTCCCTTACCTTCGTTATCTCCTGGGTTTGCTCAAACTCATGTTCATTAAGTCAGTGTTGCCATCCAATGATTTCATCCTCTGCTGCCCCCTACTCCTCCTGCCCTCAACCTTTCCAAGAATCAGTTTATCATTTAAAAATAGTAACAGCTTATTTCATAATACACAAGTGTGTTAAATCACACAGTCATTTATAGAAGGTGTCTTACAAAATGTCACTTTAAATCAGTGTTTTCCAAACTCTAATCTGCATAAGAATCATGAAAGTCTTTCTTACAACCTTATAAATATTTTGAAGCTGGTTTATGTTGTTCAGCTCAGTCATATCCAACTCTTTGTGACCCCATGGATGGCAGCACGTCAGGCTTCCCTGTGCATCACTGACTCCTGAAGCTTGCTCAAACTCATGTCCATCCAGTCAGTGATGCCATCCAGCCATCTCATCCTCTGTCATCCCTTTCTCCTCCTGCCTTCAATCTGTGCCAGCATCAGAGTCTTTTCCAATGAGTCAGTTCTTCCAATCAGGTGGCCACGGTATTGGAGATTCAGCTTCATAATCAATCCTTCAAATGAATATTCAGGACTGATTCCCTTTAGGATGGACTGGTTTGATCTCCTTGCAGTCCAAGGGACTCTCAAGAGTCTTCTCCAACACCACAGTTCAAAAGCATCAGTTCTTTGGTGCTCAGCTTTCTTTATAGTCCAAATCTCACATCCATACATGACTCCTGGACAAACATTATCTTTGACTAGACAGACCTTTGTTGGTAAAGTTATGTCTCTGCTTTTTAATATGCTGTCTAAGTTGGTTATAGCTTTTATTCCAAGGAATAATTGTCTTTTAATTTCATGGCTGTAGTCACTATCTGCAGTGATTTTAGAGCCCACAAAAAAACAAAGTCTTGCACCATTTCCACTGTTTCTCCATCTATTTGCCACGAAGTGATGGGACCAGGACTGGAAAAGGTGTTTTCATTCCAATCCCAAAGAAAGGCAATGCCAAAGAATGCTCAAACTACCGCACAATTGCACTCATCTCACATGCTAGTAAAGTAATGCTCAAAATTCTCCAAGGCAGGCTGCAACAGGACATGAACCGTGAACTTCCAGATGTTCAAGCTGGTTTTGGAAAAGGCAGAGGAACCAGAGATCAAATTGCCAACATCCGCTGGATCATCGAAAAAGCTAGAGAGTTCCAGAAAAACATCTACTTCTGGTTTATTGACTATGCCAAAGCCTTTGACTGTATGGAGCACAACAAACTGTGGAAAATTCTGAAAGAGATGGGAATCCCAGACCACCTGACCTGCCTCTTGAGAAATCTGTATGCAGGTCAGGAAGCAACAGTTAGAACTGGACATGGAGCAACAGACTGGTTCCAAATAGGAAAAGGAGTACGTCAAGGCTGTTACTCTCACCCTGCTTATTTAACTTATATGTAGAGCACATCATGAGAAATGCTGGACTGTATGAAGCACAAGCTGGAATCAAGATTGCCGGGAGAAATATCAATAACCTCAGATAAGCAGATGATACCACCTTTATGGTAGAAAGAGAAAAAGAACTATAGAGCCTCTTGATGAAAGTGAAAGAGGAGAGTGAAAAAGCTGGCTTAAAACTCAACATTCAGAAAACGAAGATCATGGCATCATTTCCCATCACTTCATGGGAAATAGATGAGGAAACAATGGAAACCGTGAGAGGCTTTATTTTCTGGGCTCCAAAATCACTGCAGATGGTGACTGCAGCCATGAAATGAAAAGACACTTACTCCTTGGAAGGAAAGTTATGAAATGAAAAGACACTTACTCCTTGGAAGGAAAGTTATGACCAACCTAGACAGCTTATTAAAAAGCAGAGACATTACTTTGTCAACAAAGGTCCATCTAGTCAAAGCTATGGTTTTTCCAGTAGTCATGTATGGATGTGAGAGCTGGACAATAAAGAAAGTTGAACACTAAAGAATTGAGGCTTTTGAACTATGGTGTTGGAGAAGGCTCTTGAGAATCCCTTGCACTGCAAGGAGATCAAACCAGTCCATCCTAAAGGAAATCAGTCCTTAATATTGGAAGGAGTGATGCTGAAGTTGAAACTCCAATACTCTGGCCACCTGATGGGAAGAACTGACTCATTTGAAAAGACCCTGATGCTGGGAAAGATTGAAGGTGGGAGGAGGCGGAGACAAGAGAGGATGAGATGGTTGGATGGCATCACCTACTCAATGGACATGAGTTTAAGCAAGCTCTAGTAGTTGCTGATAGACACGGAGGCCTGGTGTGCTGCATTCCATGAGGCTGCGAAGAGTCAGACACGACTGAGAGACTGAACTGAACTGTATTCCCAGGGCCTCACAATGTCCCCGGAACACTGGGCCATTAACATCAGCTGTGTAATTACTTTACCGACTTGCAGTGAATTATGGATTGACTGATAAACCCAAGGGGGCTTCCCTGGTGGCTCAGCGGTGAAGAACCCGCCTGCTAGTGCAAGATACGTGGGTTTGATACCTGGGTTGGGAAGGTCCCCGGGAGAAGGAAATGGCAACCTGCTCCAGTACTCTTGCCTGGGAAATCCCATGGACAGAGGAGCCTGGCGGGCTACAGTCCACGAGGGCACACAGAGTTGATAATACTTAGCAACTAAGCGACAACATCAAGTGAACGCAAACCTGTCTGAATTCCAGCTGGGGCTTTGGCGGGGACACTTTATCATGCAATTAGACACAGCACAGCATAGATGCAGGGAGGAGTGGGGCGGGCAGGTCACCCCAGAGGTGGGCTTCCTGCCTCCTTCAAGGATGACCTTCTCCTTGGTCTGCAGAGCCTCCGCGGGGTTTGGGAGCTCTGTGGGATGGCCTCCGAGGTCCTCCTTTGGGAAAGCCCAGCTCCGAGGGACTGGGTGCTCCCCTCCTTCCCCCACAATCCAGTTCCATGTGCCCTTTCTCCTTCCTCCCAGAGTACAAGACGGTGGACACTTTGTTGCAGCAGATGTTTGAGTCTGAAATAGCTCCAGAGGGTAAAGACCCTTCCTTGGAGGAGATTCTGAACTTCTCACCCAAGAAGCTCAATTTTGATAACAGTGCCTGATCCCGAGCCTGGGACTCATCCGCGACTGGAAACCAAGATAAGCTATCGTTACTGTTCGCGTTTTCTACCTAGAGGTTACTTTCTCAGCCCAGGCTCCCATCTGTGTTTTGATAAGATTGTGGATCGCCCTGCCTGTCCTGAGTTGTTGGCTCTGTGTGGTCCCACTGGGGTCATGCTTAGAGCTGATCATAGGAGTAAGGAGAGGAAAATCTGTAAGGAGTTTGTGGAGGGCATTGCTCATACCTGTAAGTACTTTTGATGGATATGGAAAAGATTTTCTTTATTTTTATATGATACTTTGCTAAATGAATATTAAATGAATACTGTGCTGTGGTGTTAACTGAATGAGTTTAAAATACCGAAATAGCTAAAGGAACACATCCTAGTATGGTAGCTTTTAGATGCAGTGCTTATTCAAAATGAAGAACAATATGAATGTGAAGATCAAATTCTGTCACAATTGCTTCTTTTTCAAGGGAGGCTCTCAAAATTTTCTTGAATTAAATTACAATTAGAGCAAGATTTTAAGTCAGTTGCTCCCTGAGGCCATTTTCCCAAGTTTCAAATCTCTCAATACAGCAACCTACTCCTTCTGGGAAATTAAAGGATTTATTTTATTTAAAGGGCTTCCCTGTGGCTAGGATGGTAAAGAATCCGCCTGCCAAATAGGAGACTTGACTTCGATCCCTGGGTCGGGAGGATCCCCTGGAGGAGGAAATGGCAGCCCACTCCAGTATTCTTGCCTGGAGAATCCCGTGGACAGAGGAGCCTGGTGGGCTGCAGATGGAGTTAGAAAGAGTCAGACATGACGGAACGACTAACGTTTTTCATTTTATTTAAAACATTTTTAATTGTGGTAAAATAGACAACATGAAATTTACCACCATAACCATTTTTAAGTGTACAGTTCAGTAGTTTTAAGTATATTCATATCATTGTATGACAGACCTGCAGAGCTTCTCATCACCCCGAAGGAAGCTCTGCACCAGGAAGCAGTAACTTCCTCACCCCTCCTCCCCAGGCTCCCACTGGCCACCATCCTGTTTTCTGTCTCTGTGAACCTGCTGCTGATCACAGCTGCGTCCTGAGTAAGTCCTTTCCAGAGGTGTCAGGGCAGGACTCCTGGTTCTTCTGTGTCACTGGCCCTGTCCTGAGCAAGGGGATATCCCGGCGAGCAGTACAGCTTCCTGACCTGAGGCCTCTGAATGCAGTGAGGACTCGGTCACGTGTCACATGTCACGGTGGCAGCTGAGCCTGGCCTGGGAGGGACCTTTCCTTGTTCTGAGGGTGACCTGGTGCAAAGTGAAAGCTTCAGGACCAGGACTCTCAGGCCAGACTGGTTTCCTGCCTGGCTCCCCACTGACCATGCCACCTAAACTCTCTGGGCCCGCATCCTCACCTGCAAGTCTGGGGCAGGTGGCACCCGCCTCCCAGACTGTGTGCACTGTGTGGACGGTGGTTGGAGTGCTGACTGTGTGCTCCAGGTGGTGTTTAACCTTCTGGCTTAAAACCTAGAAAGCTGGTATTCGGCGTTGGTACTTGGAATTCCATTACCACCGTGACTCCCAGGAGATGGGGGCCTCGCTGACCCATCTGTTGGGATTTGTGGAGTCCTGCCATCCATCCAGACCTCTCTTATTTCTTTGTATATTTAACATTTATCATTATGTAAAGGATTAAGCTAACTGTGCTTAGTGGCAACTTAATTTTTTAAATTTGAAAATATGCTAGCCATTTCTTCTTGTAATTATTTAGAAACGATGCAGTCATTGTAAACATTCAATACAGAAATATAGCAAAAAATGAAAAAGTTGCTCTTTTCTATGTTATAAAGTTTTTATTTTGTGTTGGGGTATAGCCAATTAACAATGTTGTGATAGTTTCAGGGGAACAGTGAAGGGACTCAGCCATACATTTACATATATCCATTCTCTTCCAAACTCCTCTCCCATCCAGGCTGCCACATAACACTGAGCAGAGTTCCCTGTGCTATACAGCAGGTCCTGGCTGGTTATCCATTTTAAATACAGCAGTGTGCACATGTCCATCCCCCACCCCCTAACTATCCCTTTCCCCATCCTTCCCCCTCAGCCCCTCTCTTTCATTCTTCCACTCACAATCTGACCACCACCCCCATCTCCAGGGGTAACTGCCAAGTGTGTGCTTATCTTTCTGGAAGTAAATCTACCAATTTACAGTCATGGATATCACATGTATTGATATATCATTTCATTTTTTAAAGTTTATATTTATTTACTAGGCTGTGCCTGGTCTTAGCTGCAGCACACAGGATCTCCATTCCTCAGCCAGGGATTGAACCTGGGCCCCTGCACTGGGAGCGAGAAGTTTTAGCTACCAGACCACCAGGGAAGCCCCTGTATCATTGCATCTTTCACCCTAAATGGGATGATACATTTATCATGTTTAACTCAAGATCTTGCTTTTTCTCACTGACTAGTAATTGTTTCCTGTTGAAGTGTAGACACAAATGACACACTGCTGTCAACTGCTCCATACCATCTGCGTCTCTTGATTTTTTCACCTGCTCAGTGTTAATAACGGAGGAAACTTTGTTGTGTAACTTCTTTTTTTCAAGTTGAGCCCAACAGGAGGAATGGACTCACAAGAGTCAGACATGACTTAATGACCCAACCACCACCACCATGGCAGGAAAGCAAGTCTCAGGGTCAGACGCCTAGGATCGGATTGCCACTTTCTTGCAGCAGCCAGGGGGGCACCATCCCGCCCCAGCAGCTGCCTACAGTGTAAGGCAGGGGACGTGGGGCAGGAGTGGTGGCCGCTGTGGCCACTTTTTTCCAGGTCTTTCTTCTGCCTTTTAGGGACTAGTCACCCTCACATGTTGGCACCTGGGCTCCCAGCTGGACACGTCATTCCTCATCTCCCTGGCAAGAGACACAACCAGCTTGATTGTGTCTGGTCTGTGGGCTGTGAGCTCAGCTGGGGTCCACAGCTTGAAGGTCTTGCCCCTGGGAACGATGTCCACCTCTGCTGCGAAATGGCAACCATCAGAACATCCTGGAAGCCTCCTGCTCAGCATGGCAGGGTCAGCATTAGCACAGGATTGCCCACCCCAGACTAACGAGAGGTCACAGGCACCTTTGTCTTCTCTAAGCTGCCTTGTGTGGGTTCTCTGTTACTGGAGCTTAGCCTGCCTGTAGCTGGACCGATCCAGAGATGGGTTCACCTGAACCATTCAGAATAGAACCAGTGGGACAGGTGGATTGACGTGATGAGGGAAAAGGAGGACCAAGGACGCTGACTCCTGGGGCGGAGACGGAGAAGGTGTGGAGGAAGAGCGTGCAGGTGTGTGTGTGCGTCATGCCGACGCTCAGCCACCTCTGAGCGCCGATCTCATACGCCTGGGCCACACGTGTGGCTTCTCAGGTGCATCCTAGGAAAAAGCACCTCTTAGACTATTGCCTTAGACACAGATATGATCCAAAGCGAAAAGGCACTGCTGACAGGAATCTCTGAGTCTCTGGAGTAACCAGCATTGTTCTCAGCTGGGACTGGGAATGTGGAGCAGGTGGCGGCGGTAGGGAGTGAGAATGAATGGGAAAGACCTTGACCCAAGTGTAAGTTAAGTGTTAGTCACTCAGTTGTGCCCAACTCTTTGTGACCCCATGGCCTGCAGCCCATCAGACTCCTCTGTCCATTAGATTTTCCGGGCAAGAATACTGGAGTGCGTTGCCATTTCCTCCTCCAGGGAATCTTCCCAACCCAGGGATTGAACCCGGGTCTCCTGCACTGCAGGCAGATTCTTTACCAACTGAGCTACAAGGGAAGCCCAAGTAGATATTATCTGAACCTTGGTGAATCCAGCCCATACCTAGGCACTTAGGACGAGCTGGGCCCTTGCTCAGCTCGAGACATGGGGTATATGGAACCCAGCTCTGTCCCCAGGGAACTCCAGTCTCCGTCAGTGAGTTGGAGCTTTCTTTGCCCCCAACACTGCTGTCCGGAGAAGGCAATGGCACCCCACTCCAGTACTCTTGCCTGGAAAATCCCATGGACGGAGAAGCCTGGTAGGCTGCAGTCCATGGGGTCGCTGAGTTGGGCACAAATGAGCGACTTCACTTTCACTTTTCACTTTCATGCATTGGAGAAGGAAATGGCAACCCACTCCAGTATTCTTGCCTGGAGAATCCCAGGCACGGGGGAGACTAATGGGCTGCCGTCTATGGGGTCGCACAGTCGGACACAACTGAAGCAAGTTAGCAGCAGCAGCAACACTGCTGTCTGTGGCATCCATCTCAGTTGCCCCCCACCTTTAAGATTTTTTTGAACACTAATTCCTCTTTCCTTAGCTTTGCTCAATTGTAGCTAATTATACTAGTAATTCTTATTAAACAGTAATCCCAATAAACTTTGCCCATTTAAGTCTTTATTTGTTACAATGTTACTTCTGTTTCGTATGTGATTTTTTGGCCCCCAGCCTGTGGGATCTTAGGCTCCTGACCAGGGATCGAACCCTCACCCTCTGCACTGGGAGGTGAGGTCAACCACTGGATCACCAGGGAGGTCCCTCAGTTGCCCTTTGGATGCAGAGCTTTTGTCCTTGTGCAGATAAACCGTGTATGTGATCCAGACAACTAATTTATAATAAAATGAAGATAACTGCTACAGTTTGTACCATGAAATGGAGAAAAAACCCAAAAACCCATCACTACCACCACCACCAAAAACAATCTACTTTCCTAAAGTGCGTATTTAATAAAATGACTTGTTTTGTTCCTCCCTGTAGCTAGGAAAGCTGACTGTGCAGGTGGTGAGTGGAGTCCTTGGCACAGATTGGGCACCAGATGGGTGTCAGCAGCACTGAGATGGCGCTGGTCAGGTTGAGGTTGCTGGTGTGAAGGACACAGAGGGTGTCTTGGGTGTGATGGGGCTGAAGATTCAGTAACAGCAAATGGGCTGGCAGAGAGGCAGGACATGCTGACAAGGGCTGGACGCAGAGGCCAAGGGTCCTCTCTGCCCAAGACAAGGAGGCACCACAGCTGTTTTTCACGGATGGACTCATTTAGCTCTGAGTTTAGTACAACAGGGGGCTTCCCTGGTGGCTCAGACGGTAAAGAATTTGCCTGCAGCACAGGAGACCTGGTTTCCATCCCTGGGTCAGGAAAATACCTTGAAGGGAATGGCAACCCACTCCAGTATTCTTGTCTGGAGAATCTCATGGACAGAGGAGCCTGGCGGGCTCCATTTTCACTTTAGTAAAACAGCACCCTCATCTGTTTTAGTCTTGTTTCCACTGAAAACATTTTTAAAAGGAAAGAAAAAATCCCACAAATGTCTTTTATCAGTACTCAGTTGTTTTGACACTGTAAATCTAATGTTGGTTTCCTTCTAATTTGAGGATATGTTTGATCAATCATGTAGGTTATATTATTTTTAAAATAAAAACATATTTGCAGGACTTCCCTGGTGGGCCAGTGGTTGAGATTTCACCTTCTAATCAGGGGCTGGTCAATGAATGTTGGCTGCTGTTATTTCAGAGCTGATTAATGATGTATGGGGTTTATATGATTATTTTCAAGATCTGGGATAGTCTTTTTCATGGTACTTCTAAAAAACAGACGCTTAAGATTTATCCCTGCATTATTTCCCATGGATAGTAATGAAGAACAGGTATGACAAAGGGCATGTATGCGTGCTAATCACTTCAGTTGTGTCCAGTTCTGTGTGACCCCATGGACTGTAGCCCGCCACGCTCCTCTGTCCATGGGATTCTCCAGGCAAGAATACTGGAGTGGGTTGCCGTGCCCTCCTCCAGGGGGATCTTCCCAACAGGGTGTGAGGCCGTCTCTTCTGTCTCCTACACTGGCAGGCAGGTTCTTTACCACTAGTGCCACTTGGGAAGCGATACATATATATACACACACAGTTATATATATAAAGGACATGCACATTTTATTCATAAAAACATGAAGTCCACAGGATATACTTGGGGAAATTGTGCTTATTTTACGCAAATATAAACCTTTAAATTTGGGTGAAAAAACCGGACGTGGCTTTTTTGGCTTAAACAGGTCAGTGTTTTAAGCGCTTTCAGAGGATGTGCTTGTGCTGACTGTCCTCGTAAATGCTCGCATCCACCCCAAAAGCAGTGTAATCAGCTGCTAGGCAGGGACCTTATCCTGTTGTGTATTTCATTGAAATATCTGTATCAACTATGTCACATGGATATACTTTGAGGGCTTTTATTTTTAAGAAACATTTACAATAGTAAATGTAGACATCGAGGTACTGAGTGAACGGGCAGGTATTTACAAGGTGATCTCCAGGGAGTGTCCATATTTTATTTCCGAGAACGCTTATATTCTAAGAGCAGTACAATTAGCCTATTACACAGGGTCTTAATCTTGCTGGTGTAGTGTTCTTGAAATATTTTCTTTAGCTTCTGCCTTAACAAATCCAAAGATGGAAGATGATGACAATCGGGTATATTCAACATTACGTGAAAAAATTCATTCCACATTCCAGGTGAGGAAGCCTGATGAGACAAAGCCGTAAAAGAAGGATGAAGCGTAGCCTTCCACACGCATGGCAACCCCACTCTTGCATCTGACTTCACTCTCACCTAAAGCCAGCTTAATGCATCAAGAATGGGAATGTTGACTCAATAACTAAGAGAAATTAGAGATTCAGTTAAATGTCTACACACACCTTGCTGAACAAAAGTTATGAATGGAGAAACAGAACCACTTAACTTTCTCGGTGCAGAGGGGCCAGGACTGTGCTATGTCACCCTGCTTCCCAAGGCATGGGTGTTCGTGGTTAGATCCATCTTCCACCAGACAAAAGGCAACATCCATTGTAGCACCAATGTTAATACCCACCTTCTAAAAAGACCTTCAGGCTTCCAGATGCCCCCTTCATTTTTCACTTTCATGTAAGTGCCAAAAAGCATGCAGTATATGGTTGCAGCAACTCCAAAGTAATCAATCTATAAAGGAAATACAGGTATCAACAGGGACCTCCTGTGCAGCACAGGGAACTCTGCCCAGTGTCATGGGGCAGCCTGAGGGGAGGGGAGTCTGGGGGAGAAAGGACACACGTGTATGTGCGGCTGAGTCTCTTCACCGTCCACCTGAAACTATCACCATGTCACTAGTTGGCTATACTTCAGTACAAAATAAAGTTTTTTAATAAAAGAAAATGAAAATATGGGTGTGTATCAATGATTAAAAGTAATTTACATGTGAGTAAATTATCATGTCTGTCCAAGCTGTGCAGCAAATATAATAAATCATAGGAAACAGTCACAGGATTTCAGTTTCAAAGAACTTTGGAAGCCACATGTCAGCCCTCACACTGACATGCCCCATGAGTGGCCGCCTAGGCTTTGCTGGAGGCTTCCACAGATGGCGGATCACCCACCCCCTGCCACCGGAGCATCTCAGGAAGTTCTCTTCTACTTGGGCCACCGCGTCGTTCCCTGTCACACAGCCAGGGCAGTGTTAACCCCCTGGACGTCCCCCCTCCTCCCCAGGGGCTAGCGTCGTTTCTGAGCTGCACCCCAAGCCTCGCATCGTTTCTGAGCTGCACCCCAAGCCTCACAAAGTGTGGCATGGCTACGACTGAAAACACCTCTGCAGTGTGGTCTATCTCCAGGGCTAGAAGAGGGCTGCTGCTGTTGCTGCTGTGAAGTCACTTCAGTCGCTGCGACCCCACAGACAGCAGCCCACCAGGCTCCCCCATCCCTGGGATTCTCCAGGCAAGAACACTGGAGTGGGCTGCCATTTCCTTCTCCAATGCATGAAAGTGAAAAGCGAAAGGGAAGTCGCTCAGTCGTGTCCGACTCTTAGCGACCCCATTGACTGCAGCCTTCCAGGCTCCTCCACCCATGGGATTTTCCAGGCAAGAGTACTGGAGTGGGATGCCATTGCCTTCTCCGAGAAGAGGTCTACACCAGCTCAAACTATCTGGATGCCCAAATTCACGTTGAGACTGCAATGAATGTAATACAGGAAACGTTTTCAGATCTCTCTAGTTCTCTACCTGGTAGTTCCATGGCTTGTTACTGAGCATCTCAATACACTGGAAACCAGAAGTTTCACACTTTCCTGTAAATGCCGTTCCTTTTGGAAAAAGTTTCATGTCTATACTCTGACCCAGGTCAATCAGGACCAAGCCGGCAGATAAGTCATCATCTTTGTTGTCTTGTTCCAAAAATCTGTGTTAAACACAAACAAGCACAAGGCTGTGTAAGCACAGAAAATAAAAGGCTGCTGCGGGAGATGGTCAGAGAAGTACCTGTCCAAAGTGCCACACTTGCCTGTTTCCGAGAATGAAGTTGTCTGGCTTGATGTCTCCGTGGACGATCTCACAGTCATGGACTTGCTGGATCATGCAGAGCATTCTGATGGCAAAAGCGAGGACTAGTGCCTGAGGCATCACTTTTTCAGGGGTATTTTTATAGAGATTAATGGCATTCTAGAAACAATGGACAGTGGGATATCCTGAGTTGGCTGCCCATGATTAATGAATATTTCAAACCAAGAGCTTTGCCCCATGCACCATCCAATAAAAGCTTCAAGTGCAGAAAGGGATGTGCAGAGCAAACCCCTTCATGCTTGTGCCATCAAAGCATCACACTCACCAGTAGCGTGCCGTAGCTGTAGAGGTCTCCTACTAATACGCTGCCGTTCTGGAACAGGTGGGCCGAGTGGAACCTGATGAACATGGGTTGCATGCTTGGTTTCAGTCTTTTCATCAGCTGGGTCCCAATGTAGAATTCCCACAGGTTGGGAGGCTTCTGGACCTGCAAAGCAGGTAAGTGACATTCACATCCAGCTTATGTTCTGGAAAATGACTGCAAGAAAGCAACTTCATCCAAAAAAAAGGGGGATGGGATAGAAAAGTGATGACAAGCTATGAGCTGCTGTTGCAGTATGAGGATTGCTGCAAGACGATTTTAGCGGCAAGGCAGTTCTGAACCCCTGTGGGACAGTTTTGTTTCCTAAGTGCTGACAACAGATCTAAATGAAACCGTTACTATCTTTTTGAAAGACTGTCTCTTTTAGTTATCTATCTGGCTGTGCTGGGTCTTAGATTCACCATGCAGAGTCTTAGCTGTGGTGTGTGGAGGCCAGTTCCCCAACCAGGGCTTGAATGCAGGCACCCTGTGTTGCGATTCAATTTCAAAAAGGGAAAGATTTATCCATTTGAATACAGAGTTTTAAACAACAGCAAGGGGCGATAAGAAAGCCCTCCTCAGGGATCAATGCAAAGAAACAGGAAAACAACAGAAGGGGTAAGACTAGAGATCACTTCAAGAAAATCAGAGATACCAAGGGAACATTTCATGCAAAGATGGGCACAATAAAGGACAGAAATGGTATGGACCTAACAGAAGCAGAAGATATTAAGAAGAGGTGGCAAGAATACACAGAAGAACTATACAAAAAAAATCTTCACGACCAAGATAATCACGATGGTGTGATCACTCACCTAGAGCCAGACATCCTGGATTGCAATGTCAAGTGAGCCTTAAGAAGTATCATGACGAGCAAAGCTAGTGGAGGTGATGGAATTCCAGCTGGCTATTTTAAATCCTAAAAGATGAGGCTGTAAAGGTGCTGCATTCAATATGCCAGCACATTTGGAAAACTCAGCAGTGGCCACAGGACTGGAAAAGGTCAGTTTTCATTCCAATCCCAAAGAAAGGCAATGCCAAAAATGTTCAAACTACCACACAATTGCACTCATCTCACACGCTAGCAAAGTAATGCTCAAAATTCTCCAAGTGAGGCTTCAACAGGACGTGAACCGAGAATTTCCAGATGTTCAAGCTGGTTTTTGAAAAGGCAGAGGAACCAGAGATCAAATTGCCGACACCCGCTGGGTCATTGAAAAAGCAAAAGAGAGTTCCAGAAAAACATCTACTTCTGCTTTATTGACTACACCAAAGCCTTTGACTGTATGGATCACAACAAACTGGAAAATTCTTCAAGAGATGGGAATACCAGACCACCTGACCTGACTCCTGAGAAATCTGTATGCAGGTCAAGAAGCAACAATTAGAACCGGATATGGAACAACAGACTGGTTCCAAATTGGGAAAGGAGTACGTCAAAGCTGTATATTATTACCCTGCTTATTTAACTTATATGTAGAGTACATCATGTGAAATGCTAGACTGGATGAAACACAAGCTGGAATCAAGATTGCTGGGAGAAATATCAATAACCTCAGATATGCAGATGACACCACCCTCATGGCAGAAAGTGAAGAGGAACTAAAGAGTCTCTTGATGAAAGTGAAAGAGAGTGGAAAAGCTGGCTTAAAACTCAAAATTCAAAAAACTAAGACCATGGCATCCGGTCCGATCACTTTGTGGCAAATAGATGGGGAAACAATGGAAACAGTGACAGACTTTATTTTCTTGGGCCTCAAAATCACTGCAGATGGTGACTGCGGCCATGAAATTAAAAGACACTTGCTCCTTGGAAAAATAACTATGACCAATGTAGACAGCATATTAATAAGCAGAGACACTACTGACAAAGGTCTGTCTAGTCAAAGCTATGGTTTTTCCAGTAGTCATGTATGGATGTGAATGTTGACCATAAAGAATGCTCAGCACCAAAGAATTGATGCTTTTGAACTGTGGTGTTGGAGAAGACTCTTGAGAGTCCCTTGCACTGCAAGGAGATCCAACCAGTCCATCCTAAAGGAGATCAGTCCTGCAATATTCACTGAAAGGACTGATGCTGAAGCTGATACTCCAGTAATTTGGCCACCTGATGTGTAGAGCTGACTCACTAGAAAAGACCTGATGCTGGGAAAGATTGAAGGCGGGAGGAGAAGGGGACAAGGGAGGATGAGATGGTTGGATGGCATCACCGACTTGATGGACTTCAGTTTGAGTAAGCTTCAGGAGTTGGAGTTGGTGATGGACAGGGAGGCCTGGTGTGCTGCACTCCATGGGGTTGCAAAGAGTTGGACACGACTGAGTGACTGAAATGGAATTTGAACTGTGTTGGGAGTGGGGAATTTTAGCCTCTGGATCATCAGGGAAGTCCCTGAAACCACCACTATCTTTTAAAAAAAAAAAAAAAAGAGAAACCGGCAATCTCAAGTTCTAAAATTCATTTCTATAATGTTCAGATCATTTACCTTCAAAGCAAATTTCTCCTTATTTTTGCTGTTGTTCACATCTCCATGGGTAACTTCATACACTTGGGCGAAAGCCCCTTCTCCAATAAAGTGATCAACGTAGACCTGCAAAGAACCTGAGGAGAGAGAGAAGTCAAAATGAAAAAAACAAAAAAGAAGCTCAAAACACGAAAGACTCTCAAATGAAGTATTTGTAAATTATTCTTGGTGCTCAAGTTGCTTTAATAAATAAACGTGGGTACAGCTCCCTTAGTCTTCCATGGAGTGGCGGGGAAGCCAGGGCAGCATGGATGGGGACCCAGCCCGTCCCCGAGCAGGCAGCCTCGGGCAGCCATCCTTGTCACCCGTGCTCTCATGTCTAAAGGGGAAATACCTGTGCTGCCTGGTTACAAGGCTGTTGTGATATCAAAGAACACGTAAACATCATCCGCAAAGTGCTGAACAAAGGTCTAACATGCCTATGAAAACGCAAGCGTTTTCACATCAGAATAAAGGGGACAGAATATAATTGTACCGATATTTCCAACAGGTAATTTAAAATTTTTATTGCAGTAAACCTGTTTACAGTTTTTGATTGATAGAAATGTTGTCAAGATAGTAGAGTTGCTGTTTGTTCTCCATCCAGTTTCCCTTCTGTTATTACATAACCAAGGTACACTGGTAACAAACAAGAGCCAAGACTGGTAGGTTACTGTCACCCAACTCCACACTTTACTCAGGCTCCACTCATCCTCCCCTAGTGTTCCAGGGCGTAGTCACGGCTCCTCGGCCTCTGCTAGGCTGTGACAGTTCCTAACTTTCTGTTTCTGACAGTGTGGCAGCTCCATGGAGCACTTGTCTGATGAGCTGTAGAATGCCTCTCACCTGGATTTGTTTTGATATTGTTTAGTGACATTGGAGTTATTCATTTTGGGAGAAAGACCACAGAGGTCAAGTTGTAATAGATTATTAAAAAAAAAAAAATCACATATTTAAAATCAAATATAAAGAAGGCGCTTTCTGGTTTCTAGCTGGCATATATGGAGTCTGGAAGGCATCAGTGTATGAGCCAAAGAGCAGAGCATCAAAATAGTGACGAAAAAAGCTGACAGACTGGCAAGGAACACAGACTGCTTCACTATCACAGCTGGAGAGTCCTACACCCTCTGTCAGCAACCGACAGAGCCAACAGGCAGAAAGTCAGAAAGGGCACAGCTGACATGAACACCACTACCAGTCAGCTGGGTCTAATAGACATTCACGAAATAATCTAACAACAGCAAAATACACATTCTTTTCAAGCTTGCATGAATAGTCACCAATAAAGATCACGTTCTGGGTCATAAAATACAATTAAAAAAAGAGAAATCATACACTCATGGAATTACACTAGTAATCAGTAACAGAAGGAGAGCTGGCGAGCCCTCAAACACTTGGAACTAAAATGACACGTTCTGAAAACATACTTTACTGAAATTGTGAGATGCATGAAATGCATGCTTAGAAGTTTCTGCACTGAATGTATGTTAGAAAAGACCTAAACTCAATAATCTTAGTTTCTACCTTAGAAATCTAGAAAAAGAGCACATTAAATCCAGAGTAGACAGAGAAAAGAAATAATAAGAATTAGAGTAGAAATCAATGAAATTTAAAAGTAAAAATCAATATAGAAAATTAGTGAAAACAAAAGTTGATTCTGTGAAAAAAAAAAAAAAAAAAGTTGGTTCTTTGAAAATATCAATAAAACGGATAAGCCTCTGCCAGGCTAAGAAAAAATAAGGAGTACAGACATCACTAATTATAGAAATGAAAGATGGGGCATCACTATAGATCCTGTGGACATTAAAAGAGTAATATAGCTTCCCTGGTGGCTCAGTGGTAAAGAATCCGCCTGCCAATGCAGGAAACACAGGTTTGAGTCCTGGGTTGGGGAGATCCCCTGGAGAAGGAAATGGTAACCTACTCCAGTATGCTTGCCTGGGAAATCCCATGGACAGAGGAGCCAGGTGGGCTGCAGTCCACGGGGTCACAAAGAGTCAGACTCAACTGAGCACACTTGTGCGCTCCATCATTTCTTTAAGCAGTGCCTACAGCCATCTGTGTTGCTTCCAACCTGCTGCTTTACACACACACAGCACTTTGAAGGTATGCAAGTGTTATCTGCAGAAATTCTTAAAAGTGGGTGTCTGGGTCTAAACATATATGTGTTTTTAATTTTGATAGATAACTGCCCAGTTGCCCTTTATAGTCACAGTCACAGCAGCAATCAAATCCTATAGTTATGCCTTAACAAGATGTTCTCATCTTAATACTACAGGTGAAACTACAGATGAAACCTGTTATTGGTGGGCGGGGCGGGGAGGTGACAGGAGGAGAAACACAACACACACACACCAGTCAGCATCAACTTCCGTAGAGAAAAGGGAGTTTAAAGTTTTATTATCCATATGGTGCTTACCTAATTGGAATTCAGTCTTGGGCTTGATGGCTGGAAGCTTACATGCCCATTCGTAAGTATTTGGATAGGAACTCCTGGTTCAGAAAGCCCGGATAAAAGTTTGAGAATCAACTCCTCATCCCAGGGGTTCTCAACAGTGAAGTCTTGAAGGAATGGGAACAAAAAAAGGAAATGAATTCAGTAGGCAAGACTTACCAAATAAATTATAAGAGAAAGCAAGGGGAGACCTTCATTAAATAACCTTTTAAGTCTTATTGATTCAAATAATAAATTATCATTTCAAAAGTCAACACTGGTAGTTCTGCAGTTCATCGTCTGTCATTTTCAGATCCACAAGTTTGCGTGTTCAGTTGTGACAAAGGAAATCAAAATCAGGAGCATCTGTTCATGATTCTGCCTTTAATAGAACTGGGGGTACACATCTTAAAGGCAGACTTGGAGGTTCATTACTGACATGCTCAGCTATGTACTCTTTACCCCGCTTTTCCACTTCTATCTAGAAAACATGCTGCCTTTTAATACTTACACTCTTGCTTGTTGTTCAGTTGCTAAGTTATGTCCGACCCTTTGTGGCCCCGTGGACTGTACTACTTGCAATTTATCTGTATGAGATACACTTTGGATCTACAAAGAGAAACCGTTTCTAAAGGGAAGAAAAAAGTTTCTGCCCAATTTAGAATGCTCTAAAAAATTCTATTAGTGGCAGTTATCGGTCTAATCCGACTGACTTCAGTGCTAAGCAGATGCAGGACACTGTTCTGAGCCCTTCATGTGTAGTAACTCACATGGCCCTTACAGTTAGACGCTAAAGCAGGCACTGCCACCCCCTCCACCTTATGGAAAAGCGGGCCACAGAGAACTGAAATGATCCTGGCCAAGATCAAATGACAGCCTGAGAGGGGGTGGCTGGGATTAGAAGCTAGCTAGTCTGGGGACACCCCTGGGGGTCCAGTCGTTAAGACTCCATGCTCCCAATGCAGGGGGCCCAAGTTTGATCCCCGGTGAGGGAACGAGATCCCTCATGCTGCAACTAAAGACTGAAGATCCCACGTGCCATAACTAAGATCCAGAGCAGCCAAATAAGTAAAGCAGTAAACTGTGTTTAAAAAAAAATCTAGCTCGTCTATCTTCAGAGTCCGTGCTCTTAACCACTATTCAAGACTATTTCTGTGTAGCCTTGGGGTAATGATGGGGGTCCTTCGATCCTGAGCCTGTTTACTTTTCTGTAAAATGGAGATAACAGTGTCAGATTAAATGCCTGGCACATAGTGGGCCCCCCAATTCCACTTGCTTCTTCCAACAGCAGTTATTTTGATATTTTAAAATTAAAACAAAATTATTCCTTCAAGGAGGCTACTGTTGTATGCACAGTGAGATAACCTGCAAGTTTGCGTTCTACTCAACGTCAATCAAGTTCCTACTCTTTTGAGTTTCTTTCATGAAACAGCTTTTACCAGGCTAGTGTCCTTATTCAGGGAACAATTAAGATTGAGCATCTGTTCATACTTGGAGCGTCGACATTCCCCAGCGGGCCAGCCTGCTTCAGTTCGGCCTGGAGCCCAGCGCTGGCTTCTGCCGGATCCTCTGCAGGGGCAGAGTCGAGGTCTGTGACTTCATAGGCCTTGAGACCCTGTTCTGCCTCACTCGTCAGCATGGCTGCAGCAGGCTGGCCCAGACGGACCAAGGACGCCAAAGGGCCATCTGCAGGGCACGCTGGGTCTGGGCTTCTCTCTTCAGCTGGACTGGATGTGATAAGGGATAGAGGAAGCAAAACACGTGATTATAAGCTTACTGGGTTTGATTGCATCAAAGTCCCACAGAACAGTTTCCTTTTCATTCTATGAAGGACATTTCAAATCTGCTTCACAAATAGTTGATTAAAGCACTTTCTTTGTACAAATATATGTGAATACATGGTTCATACAGTATGAACAGAAATAAAAAACATGGTAATATATTAGATAAATAGGTGAGGTGAGACATTGGATATTCTTTAGCAGGATATGCTGGGAAGTTTATTTCCCTGAGTTGTCCTGTAAATATCACTATTGTGAACGAGGTTAAATATTTAACTTTATTACAAAAATGGCTTCTTTTATGACACTGAAACAAACAGAAATGTCAGCCATAATTTGATAACCTAACAGCAGTACGTTTAGAGACACACACACACACACACACACACTGGGGAACACACATACATGGACACAGCTGACCCTCATTACTCATAGATTCCATATTTGTGAATTCACCTACGTGCAAATACTAATTCTGGAGTAATTTTAGATTTAGTCATCTGTTGCAAAGATAACAGAGAATCCCCGTAAGCTCCTCCTCAATTGCCTCTAATGCTGCCATCTCACATAAGGTGGCTCTAAACCAGCCTCTGGCGCAGCGCCGCCGGCAAACTGCCAGGCCTCATCTGGGCTTTGCCAGGCTTCCACAAGATGCCATGCTTGCTCCAGGATCCAGCTGTGGCCGCCGAGTTGCGTTCAGCTGTCCCCTTCCTTACTCTCTTCTCCTGTGAGTTTCTTGGTCTTTACTGGTTCCCTAAGACCTTAGTCAGTCCAGCTATTTCGTAGTCTGCCCCTTGATTTGGACCTGTCTGTTTCTATCATAATTAAGACTGTCCTGGTATGGGAAGACATGCCCTTCTCCTCTCCTCCCATGATTTCACCATCCAGTTCTACTCCCCCAGTCAGCAGAAGTCAGGGATTCTCTGCTACCCCAGCCACTTTCCTCACTCCCTGATGTATTAAAACCAAGTGTTCCGGAAGTGTTCCGGTTAATCATTGTAATTTTTTTTTATCCTTTCAAAGTATTTATTGAATTTGTTACATTATTGCTTCTGTTGCTTTATGTTCTGGTTTTTTTGGCTGCAAGGCATGTGGGACCTTAGTTCCCCAACCAGGGATCGAACCTTCATCCTCTTCACTGGAAGGGGAGGTCTTAACCACTGGAAGTGGTTAGGGAAGTCCCTAATCACTGTACTTACATCTACAGAGTACCTTCTGACTTAAAGCTCTCAGTTAATAAAAACTCTGGCAGCCCTTAAAGACAGGAATGAGGTATTCCTTTACAGATTAAAAAGCAACGCTACAATGAAAATGGGGAGAGACAGAACCACACACACCCCCACATACCTGAACTTTCTCTCTTTCAAGGGTTCCACCTTGCTTCTTGCACAAGAATCCACAGCCACATGGGTGTGCTGGTTTGCTACCATATTTTCTGAAACACACAAGAAAGTAGAGATGGACACTATATACACACGTATGATTTTAAATGGTTGTGAAGTCCAGGATTCCTTTTTTGCACTGACTTTCATTACAGTTTCAAAATAATGTTCCATGGTAAAAAGCAGTGTATTTTTTAAAATGAGGGGAAAAACAGAAAAACTTCTGTTATTGTATGTGAGCTTTTCTACCTTATACATCTAATCCACACAATCCTTTAAGAGAAAACAGTCCAGATGGGACTTCTCTGGTGGCTCAGTGGTAAAGAATCTACCTGCCAGTGCAGGAGACATAGATCCGATCCCTGATCTGGGAAGATTCCCTATGCCGAGGGGCACACTAAACCTGTGCACCACAGCTCCTGAGGCTGTGCTCTAGAGCCCCGGAGCCACAACTGCTGAGGCCCGAGCACCCAGAGCCTGTGCTCTGTAGCAAGAGAAGCCACTGCCGCCAGACGCCCGCACACGGCAGCCAGAGAGCAGCCTGCGCTCGCCGAGACCAGAGAGCAGCCTGCGCTCACCGAGGCCAGGGAGCAGCCCCCGCTCGCCGAGGCCAGAGAGCACCCTGCATGGCAATGAAGAGCTCACAGCCCAAAACAAGCAAGCAAACAAATAAAATTATTAAAAAAAAAATCTACAGAAGTAAACGAGATAGGGTAGAAATACGGAGACTACTTCTACCAAGTGATGCTAACACAATACAGAGCCAGGTGAGACTTGACTAGCTATTGCCTCACTGAGCAGGTGCTAATAATACTCTTCAGTACCAGAACATTAGCTTCTCTTCATATGACCAAAGTGACAAATACACTGAGAAAGGCCAATACTGACTTTATGAAAGACGCTTGACTTAAACAGATTAAGTTCTCCAAATTGAAACAAGTTTTAAATTGAAAAAAAAATTAAAGTTATCAAGTCTGTGATAGCCTTGGCAACTGTCCAAATTTCAACTAAATCCTTTAAAATTCAGGTAAGAGCTATATTTGGTTAGTACAGTAAGAAAAGATTTTTACTGCTTAAAAATGTTTAGGCCCATATGCTCAGACTTCATGTTAAAGTAAGTTTTCACCCTTTCATCCAGGGGAATGGAATTCTTTGGCATCCGCTTCAGTGAACAACTGCTACTTAAAAATAGGAAAAGTGCCAGCTGCGATCATTTGGCTAGTGGCCCCAGATCTTACAGCACAAGTGTGCCTCTGAGACACCGTGGATTTGGATCCATTCCACTGCAATAAAGCGATTGCACAAATTTTTTGGTTTCCCAGTGCACGCACAAGTTACGTTTACACTGTCCTGAAGTCTTAAGTGTGCAACAGCATTATGTCTAAAAAAACGTGTGCACCTTAAAAAAGGCTTAATTGCTAAAAAAGGCAAACCATCACTTGAGCCTTCAGTGAGTCGTAATCTCTCGGCTCGGAGGGTTTGCCCCGATGTTGGTGGCTGCTGAATGACCAAGGTGGAGGTTGCTGAAGGCTGGGTTGCTGCGGCCATTTCTTAAAATCGGACAACCATGAACTTTGCCACATCAATTGACTTCCTTTCATGAACGATCTCTCTGCAGCAGGCAATGCTGTCTGATAGCGTTTTACCCACAGACTTTCTTTCAAACTTAAGGTCAATCCTTTGCTGCCGCTTTACCTACTAAGTTTATGGGATATTTTAAATCTGTTCTTGTCACTTAATCTTAATAGCATCTGCACCAGGAGTAGGTTCTGTTTTAAGAAACTGCTTTCTTTGCTCATCCATGCGAAGAGGCTCCTTACCCATGAAAGTTTTACCACGAGATGGCAGCAAGTCAGTCACACCTCCAGGCTCCACTTCTAGTTCCCTTGCTGGTCCCACATCTAGTCATTTCCTCCACTCAAGTCTGCTGCTGCTGCTGCTAAGTCACTTCAGTCGTGTCCGACTCTGTGCGACCCCAAAGACGGCAGCCCACCAGGCTCCCCCCGCCCTGGGATTCTCCAGGCAATAACACTGGAGTGGGTTGCCATTTCCTTCTCCAATGCATGATAGTGAAGTCACTCAGTCCTGTCTGACTCTTCACGACACCATGGACTGAAGCCCACCAGGCTCCCTGGTCCCTGGGATTCTCCAGGCAAGAACACTGGAGTGGGTTGCCATTTCCTTCTCCAATGCATGAAAGTGAAAAGTGAAAGTGAAGTCGCTCAGTCCTGTCTGACTCTTCACGACTCCATGGACTGAAGCCCACCAGGCTCCTCCATCCATGGGATTTTCCAGGCAAGAGTACTGGAGTGGGGTGCCATTGCCTTCGCGACTCAAGTCTAGAACCCCTCAAAGTCATCCAGGAAGGGTGGGATCAGCTTCTGCCAAACTCCTGTTAGTATTGATATATCTTTTGACCTCTTCTCATGAATCACAAATGTTTTTAATGGCATCTACAAGGGTGAATCCTTTCCAGAAGGTTTTCAGTTGACTCTGCCCAGATCCCTCAGAAGAATCATTATCCATGGCAGCTATGGCCTTATGAAATGTTGCTCTTAAACAGTAAGTTGAAACAACTCCTTGGTCCATGGGCTGCAGAATGGATGCCGTGTTAGCAGCCACGAAAATAATTTCACTGTATATGTCTCCATCAGAGCTCCTGGGTGACCAGGTACCCTGTCAGTGAGCAGTACTGTTTTGGAAGGAATCTGTTTTTCTGAGCAGTTGTTCTCAATAGTGGGCTTAAAATACTCAGTAAACCATGTTGTAAACAGATTTGCTGTAATCCAGCTTTTATAGAGCACAGCCAGAGCAGACTAAGCATAACTGTTAAAAACCTTAGGACTTTTGGAATGGCAAATAAACACTGACTTCAACTTAAAGTCATGAGCTGCATTAGCCCCTAATTAAGAGAGTCTGTCTGGCCTTTGAAGCCTAAAAACCGGACCTCTACTTCTGTGGCTGTCAAAGTCCTAGACGGCATCTTCTTCCAGTAGAAGGCTGTTTCGTCTACACGGAACACCTGTTATTAGAGTTACCCCTTTCATTAATGGCCTAGCTAGATCTGGGTAACTCGCCGCGTCTTCCACAGCAGCACTCGCTGCTTCCCTCTGCACCTCTGACACAGAGACGCCTTCTTCCCTTAAGCCCGTGAACCAACCTCTTTTGGCTTCAGACTTTTCACCTGCAGTGTCCTCACCTCTCAGCCTTCATAGAACTTTTATGACATTAGAAGAGCCTAACTTCATAGAACTGAGTTAGGGCCTTGCTTTGGGTTCAGCTTTGGCTTAAGGTGGTATTATGGCTGGTTTGATCTTCTCTCCAGACCACTCACATTTTCTCCATTACTGGCAATAAGGCTGTTTGGCTTTCTTATCATTTATGTGTTCACTGGAGGAGCACTTTTAATTTCCTTCAGAAACTTTTCCTTTGCATCCATAACTTGGCTAACTGGCTAAGAAGCCTGGCTTTCAGCCTAACTGGACTTTGACGTGCCTTCCTCACTAAGCTTAATCATTTCTAGCTTTTGATTTGAAGTGGGAGACATGACATTCTTCTCTTCGCTTTAATACTTAGAGGCCACTGTAGGTTAGTAATTGGCCTAATTTAATTATTCTCCTTTTTCAGGAAGAGAGAGGCCCGAGGAAAGTGAGAAAGACAGGGAACAACCAGTTGGAGCAGTGAGAATACACACAATATCCATTAAGTTTACTCTCTCCAGTGGGCGAGGTCTGTGGCACCCAAAGACAGTTACAATAGTAACACCAAAGACTACCCATCACAGGCCACCATAACAAACGTAGCAATGATGGAAAAGGTGGAAATACTGCAAGAATGACCAAATGTCAGACATGAAGCGAGGAAACGCTGCTGGAAAGATCATGCCAGTAAGCTTGCTTGGCACGCGGTTGCCAAAAATCTTCAATTTGTAAAAAATCTAGTATCTACACAATGCAACCAAGTGAAGTGCCATATAAGGTACAGTGCTTAGTCGCTCAGTCGTCTCTGACGCTTTGTGACCCCATGGACTGCAGCCCGCCAGGCTCCTCTTCCATGGGATTCTCCAGGCAAGAGTACTGGAGTGGGTTGCCATGTCCTTCTCCAGGGGGTCTTCCCCACCCAGAGACTGAACCTGCATCTTCCTGAGTCTCCTGCATTGGCAGGAGGATTCTTTACCACTGTGCCAAAAATGAGGTATGCCTATATTATTTTGCAGGTTTGGTATTTAATAGGTAATAATTATCTGTATTCAATATGTCATTTATTAAGCTTCATTTCAGGTATATAAAGATCTTTGATATGAGAGTGTTATGTTTGGGGAAAATAGGACTATCTGAGTTTTATCACACCACTAAAAGTTTTAAATATGATTTTCTGAGTATAGTATTTGCTACATCTCTAATAAAATTTATAGATACATATCAAGGATTAAAACTTTCTATTAGTTATTCTTATCAAATTAGAAAATGTTCACTTAGATACATATCAAGGATTAAAACTTGCTATTATTCTTATCAAATTAGAAAATATTCACTGTTTTAGCATTCAAGTACTTTAATCTGTCCCATTTTATTTATTGTAAAACATGAAATAAACCTCTGTCCTGTGCAAATGGGTTGGACATTTGCCCTTAAATACTTCTGCAGTCTTTTCTTCCATTCTACTTATAACCTAAGCTATTGAATTTGAAAAGGCACAGAAACTTTATGAGGATATTATACTTGTGTAATACTACAATGAATGGATTTTAAGTTTCCTCTTTATGATTTTCCAATGTCCAAATTAGAATTTTCAAGAAGACAACTATTGTAGTAGTAGAACTGAAGTTGGCAGAAGATAAGACAGAGAGTATAACGCACACCTTTGTCTTCCAGTGGGTGTACAGAGTCCACGGGAGGCCTATGGAAGGGTGTAGACGCTAGCTGTGCGGCGGACCTAAAGTCTCCTGGGCTCTTGGGGCTGGGTGCCAGGCTTTTGTTGCAGCGGACACCCCACACGGTTGAATCATCCAGAAACTCGTCAGTGTGAGGCACTTCCTGCAATGAAAGATGAACTGGAAAAAAGGCAGCAGGTCCCCGTTTTGCAGATGAAATTTAACACGTTGATACGTTTTTTAGATTTAAAAAAAAAAACAGAAATTTTTATTTTTTCAAAGGAATGGATGTAACCCCTGGCTAACACAGCCAAGGACATCATGGGTCTGGTTCTTCTCCCCAGAACTGGTACACTTCATCTTTTACACACGCCAATGGAAGTGTATCACATGCAAGAGTCACAGTTTATTTACCAATTTTTTTTACAAAATTTGAAAAATCTGGGTTTACAGAGGAATAACAAAGATATTACGGAGTTCCCATTTAGCCTTTATCAAGGTTCTTAGGTCTGGGAAAAATATATATGCCCCCAGTGGTTCCTCTTGTCTACCGGGAAGACTCTCAGAGGGCAAGGATGACAACAAATTCATTTTTCAATTTCCACATCTATCAGTATGTGTTGTGCATACTGAAAATAATTATAGGATAATATTTTAAAAACATGATCTTCACATAATATTCTGTTTTTCCAGAACTGCTTTTTAAATACACCATCTCATTTGACTGGCACAGTTGTTTGGTAAAAGAAAGCAAAAAGGGCTACACAACCATTTCATGGATAAAGCAGAGACTCACATTTGGTTTTGCAGGAAACCTGCTCACGGAACGTTCTCCAAAGGTCCTGGCTCCTGCAGGTTTATTTTTCAGCTGTGGTAATCTAAGGAAAAATTGAAAGAATTATAAACAGTAGAATACCCTAAGGAAATAAATTCTACCACTTAAGTCACAGTGTTAAAAACATTCTCCACTTATCCTGTTTAGTTAATATTTATATACATATTTCTTACCTTTATAGCAAATCTGAGTGCAAGTTGAATTAACTTGAGTAGGTATATACAAGAAGATCTACAGTTACTTTATGTGAGGGCGGAAAATACGGAACTTTCTATTGCACTGAGTTTTAAGGACGAGAGAGCGAGGGCTGTGGCCAACAGGATGGCGTGGGTGCCATGTCGTTTCTCTCCCCAGTGCGTGGCCTAGCTGCAGAATACAGATCTCTTACACCACGACACCTTAGCTCACACCTCTCTTGTGATTTAAATTACTGTCAGTGAAACTTCCTGGTGCTACCCTACTCTATCCTAATGCCGCTCAGCCTTAAAACAAACGTTCTCTGCCGTGTGAGCCAATGTAAGCCACTTCCCTTTCTACTTCATCAGTCCTGCAAATACATAGAACATGTATGGATACCTGTATTGATGAATTCATTTACAGCTAATACAATTTCAAATCTACAGGGTACCTCGGCTCTCTGATGCTTTGCAACCACACTGTTTCCTTTCAGAATACATGCTTTTGTCATGGGAGGACTGCTTTCTTGTAACGCTGTAAATGTGGAAAAGAACTTCAGCTACAGTCTCCTGGTCCTGTGGTCACAAGGCTCATCCCTGGCAGAGCTGGGGCTGAACCCAGCCTGTCCGACTGGCAGGTGGTCTTCTCTCAACAGCCCCACCTGGACCCTATACCACCTGTCACTATGGCAACATGCTTTTCACTCAGTTATCTTAACCACATATGTCTTTACCCATAATTTTCTTTGTTTCCATCTTCAAATATAGGAAAAGCAGATGACAAAGAAGAGATGATCTTATTGACTCCCCAAGCCCCAGAAGATGGTGCATTTTCTGCAAGAGTACAAAAACTGTAGTTAATTATTGTAACAGGACAAAAACACTACCCTTTAGTTGAAACTTTAACTACAAATAGGAAAATGGAATAAATAATTGATGTCAGCTTTGGAGCTCTAGGCCACGTGGTAGTCCCTCTGCGCTGACAGGAAGGGACTGACTGTCACAGGCGCTAGCACCCAAGCTTCCAGGCCTCGAGCCCTGCCACATCTAACGCGGCAATCACTATCCTCCTAACACAAAGCTGCGGGCACTCACACCGAACACAGCTCTCCATGACTTTTTCTACAATTAAGCTCTTAACTCTATGTCTTCATTGTGATCTCTCTCTGGCTTCCAGCAAAAATCCTGACTCGAGACACACAAGAGGTGGGGGGTGGGGTGAGTCCTGGTCCCAACACTCCGCCCTGAACCCCCCTATGCCCAGCAAGGCTCAAGGTCCCCTCAAGCACTCAGCCCTTCCTGGCCACTCCTATCAAGGCCTATTTTGCCCTTGTTTAGCACTTACTATTTTTTAAGAAACAAATCAAGTCTATGACCATTGAGTACCTGGCAAAACGCTTATATGTTTTACTTCACAACATGCCCTTATCTGACGAGCTAACCAAGGGCAGGCCTACTTCTTGCATATTCCTTGCTTTTTCCATGGGCAACCCCTGCTATGTTATCCATTTAGCAGCTATTAAATAATTTGTTATTACTTTGAAACTGGGCTTCAAACTCATTTTGACCTAGAGATGGCCATTCTTCTTTGTCATCAGAAATATCAGGAAGTGTAGGAGCCTGAAACACATTCATGATGAAACCTTAAAAGAACAGAAGAATAACCATAAACATGATTGCAAAAGCGCTTTCACTAAGTCACTGTCAGATGTTACATATTCACACAGCAGGCTTTACGTACCGAGAGCTTCCTTAGTGTGCACAGTGGGTGATGGCTGCACTTTGGACGGTGTTGCCTGAACCAGTCCCAGAGATGTGTTTGGAGTTGTGTGATAGGAACTTGTGTTAACAACCTTCTGTGTTTCACACCCTTTGAAAGAAATGGGGACAAACTGCCATGTCAGTAGAGAAATCAGAATGATTCAGAAGACATACAATTAAAGAGACTTACTATACACCTTATCACTGTTGATCATCCTCACTTGTTGTCTAGTCGCTAGATCGTGTCCACTGACCCCGTGGACTGTACCGGCCAGGCTCCTCTGTCCATGGGGTTTCCCAGGCACGAATACTGGAGTGGGTTGCCATTTCCCTCTCCAGGGGATCTTTCCGACCCAGGGCTTCAACCCGAGTCTCCTGCATTGGCAGGTGGATTCTTTACCACTGAGCCACCTGGGAAGCCAATTCTCACTAGGAATTTCCATTATTCTAGTACTATCACGTCTTTTATTTTGATCTTTATAAGAGTCCCACACGTGGGTAAAGTAAGAATTATCTGTTAACAGAAAAGGAAATAAATGCTCAAAAGAGTTAATTAAGTGGCTTGGTCTAAAACCATATCAAATGAGCAGCCTAGTCATCAATAGCACCCTTTGTTCCACTGTATCCCAAGAAATAGCTACGCTGTAAATCTTAGGACCGGTTTTCCATCTCACTTAGCTGGAGTCCAGGTACGGCCCTGCACAGCCTGAGCCCTCCTAGCTCTGACCTCATCTTCCTCACCATGTCCACCCCCGGAGGCCGCTGGCTGCTCTGCTGTGCTCACAACACATCAGGGACATCAAGGACTCTGCCCTGCTGGTAGCTCCGCCTGAAACGTGCTTTGCAAGCTGCCTCCGTCTTTACCCAAATAGCACTGTCATCGTGAGCATCTTTCCTGGGCCCCTCTGAAGTATCGGCCCCTCCCTAACAGCCACACTTCCTTGGCCCCTCCGAGCAGGTGGGGCTCTGTCCTTTCTGTCTGTGGCTGCACCTGCAGTCACTCAGGACAGCACTTGGCGTCCACGCGTGCTCAGTCTGGTCCTGGTTAAATGCAGGTGTCACCTGCTGTTTCAAGTAGCTCTGCTCCCATTAAACTGTCATTGAAAAGAATGTCACGGTACATGGGGGTGGGAAGTGAATGCCCTATCCATGTCCTATTTATAAAACTTACTTTTACATAAGTTCCTCTAACGAAGTAGTATAAAACAGAAATATACATCACTCCCAAATAACCACCATTGCTTCCTCACAACATATTAAAGACGACTGTTGTTTTAGAGTAATCTACTGGGAAATTTAAGAGGAAAGTTTTCACAAATCAAGTTTCCAAAGGATTCTAACTAATAATCTGTGACTATCAAGTAGATTTCCCCCTTTATTGGAAATGGCCCAGGGCTTCTCTAACCCCTGTGTTCTGAGGACAGGAGAGCTGGCATCCAAGCTCGTTAAGGCCTAGAGTCCCCATAAATTGTGGCCAGCTAACAGACCCCTGAGTAACTTGAACGAGTCTGGGCAAGATCAGACACAAGTGTATTACAATTAAACATTACCTTCTTTTATCTCTGCTCCGCTCTGTGGCCTGAATTCATGAGTACTTTTGTTCACACACCTGGAAGAGAAAACTCTTGAGACACACTAACTCTCAAGAACAGTAAAAAAAAATGTTGGCGATTACCAGCCTGTTTCTAAAATAAAGATGGGGGCTTCTCTGGTAGTCCAGAGGTTAAGAATCCACACTCCCAGTGCAGGGGGCACAGGCTTGACCCCTGGTTGGAGGACATCCTGCACGGCACGTGGCATGGCCAAGAGAAGGAACAGGCGGGCCTGCCTGGGTCTACAGCCTAAGTGACTATTTTTTCTTTCATGCCCTTTTGAGGACTATAATTCTTACAGATAAAGGCCAGGCGTTCATGTTTGCTTGACATAGTGGTTATAGACGTGAACACCCGATAACCATCTGCACACGTGGAAGGGAGGGTCAGGGTCTCCTATTCAAACGACCCCATCTGTTACACAGGCCAAGGGGCTGACCGGCCGTCCTGGGCCTGGGCGCCCAGCCTGGCTCCTCTGAGTCACGATGCAGGAAAGCGCTGGTGCCTTTGCTGCGGAGCCGCAGAGCCTCGTCCTCTAGACTCCACAGCTATCGAGAATGGAAAAATCGCCGCAGAGGGACTTACATCACAGTCTGGTCTGCATCCAGTGGGGACAGTGGACCTCATCTGTCTGTTTAACACTGCTTCCCTTAATGAGCCCCGTGAGGATGCAAAGTCAGAAGTGCAAGGCACCCTCAATTCCACAAATCCCCATTAAGCTGCCATAAAAACCTGAGTTTACATTCAGTGCCAGGGAAGGTGCCTCTCCTCTGCCACACCCAGCTGTCCAGGCCACTGAGAGTGTGAGGGGGGTCCCCTCGGTCCCCGCCGGGGCCAGGGCCAGGGTCAGACAGCAGCGCTTCTGGGATCCGCGTGCTCCTTAGGTTAAGAGCCGCATCCTTTTGTAAGGCGTGGCCACACACGCAGCATGTCTACAGGGTCGGTACTGCTGTTGACTGTCTTATGGTCACGAGAATTAACTGTGGAGAGCTAATGGAGTCACAGCCCACACACAGCAGTTCTCCTCTTAAAAAATTGTTTCTGGCCACACCACATGGCTTGCAGGATCTTAGTTCCCAGACCAGGGATAGAACCCACACCCCCGCACTGGAAGGGCAGTCCTAACCATTGGACTGCCAGGGAGGTCCCAGCAGTTTACTTTTTACATACATGGTTCAATATAGGACACAGGTCTGAATTAGTATCCTAAGGTGACTACAAAAGCAAGATCACTTTAAAATCTTATTTCCAAGGGAAATCATTGGTGAAGTTAACCTCAGACACTGAGGAGAACCAGTCCTTAAGAACCATAATCTGTGCTAAGGGTTTTAGCCCAAAGGAAAGACAGGAGCCTCTCTTTCATTTTTCCTGAAAGAGCAAGAAATTTTTTTGTCTGTTTCAAAAAAGAGACAGAGCACCAAAGTGATTGAAGATAAAAATATAAACAGAACAAGTGATATGACAATAATGATAATCTCTGCCATCTAGGAAAACTGCTCAGAATTGGGGGGAGAAACCTCCACAGCAGTGTAGGAGAGATTTTGGTATACTGCATAATGGATATTAATCCCAAACTGCCCCAAGAGAAGACAGAAGGAACGTGAGAACACATTATCAAGTATTCAAGTAACAGTCCAACAGTCAAGTAACCATCTGGACTGTAATAAACCCTACGTTATGTTCCTTCAGAGTTGGTAAGTAGAGGCAATTTCAGTTTAACAGCTGTATATTCTTCAGTTACAGAAAGATTGTTAAGTTTCAGGGTAATTCAAGAGAGAAGTATGAAGTAGAACAAATATTCTTAAAAGGAGCAGAGTGCGGCTGAACGATTGGGGGCTAATGTTTGGGCAATGTGGCTTTTCCACTACCTGCCCATCTAAACGTTAATTTGACAAACAAGCCTCGCCCATCAATCACACACAGCCCTCACTACTGCAGGTCACACAAAGAATTCACCGGGCACCATTCCCCTGCCACCGTCTCTAGGGCCACCTCTGGCTCACCTGGCATCTCTGCTGCCCCCTGAAAACACGGCGTCCATCACGGGCGGGCCTGCCAAAGGAGCCGGGCAAGCCACACCCTGGCTGGCGGCCGGAGACACCAAAGCAGTGGCGACAGCACTTGCCGTAAGAGGAACAGAAGATGCCTCTCTGGGCTTCTCGTCCACATTCTTCGAGGTCTGCTGAGGGACGGCTGGAAGACCTGGAGTTCTTAGTTCCTGCTGGGAGTCTGTGTGTGGCTCCAAACACGCGGGACTGGCCTTTCACAGTAAGCAAGCAGACAAGAAGCCATGAGGCTGCCAGTTAGGTCTTACGGCTTTGTCTTCAGAAGACGCCCTGCCTCTCGAGGCAGCCTCTTACCTCCCTAGGTATATTCTGAAATGAACAGTCAACAACGCCACACCACATGCTGGATGCTTCTGTAGCTTAACCACAAACTCAACTGGTGCTTCATATTTCTAAATACCAGCCACGACCGTGCATCAGGAAAATACTAACAAATCAACGTCACCAAACGTCATAATGGTGTTCTTCCCATTAAAATACCCTTGGTGACCATTTTCTCTTCAATGAATAGGAAACATGAATATCAACTGTACTAATTGCCACAAAACATGGCTCACCATGGGAAGGATATGGACACAGGCCTTTAACTTAATGAAAATCTCTGCTTTTCTACTCATATGTACTTAGACTGCACATGTACACTCTTATATTACCAAGTTAAAAGACAAAATTAATTCCTCAGCATGTAAAAGTATTATCACAAATTGTTAAGAAAACACTGAATAGCTACGGCAAAAATAGTTATTCACAAACAAATGGACAAAATATAAAGCTGTTTCTCAATAGTCATCAACAAAGAGATAATTTAAATTTTCTTATCTACTGAATTAGTAAAGATCAAAAATAATCATAATATTCATTTCTGAAGAAATATGTTAGAAAACAATAATCAGACCTTCTCCACAGCTATCAAAACACACGACAAGCTATAGTAAACACACAACGTGGTATTTACTGTGAGAAGCACTGTGGCCTCACGGAAGGCTTAAGAAGAGAGGCTTAGGAAGAAACCTACTGACCACAGCAGAGACGGTTATTGCAGAAATGGGTCTTTCATATGTGAAAAATTCAGTCTATGATAAAGATCTCTTAAGGGCTTCCCTGGTAGCTCAGTGGTAAACAATCTACCTGCAATTCAGGAGATGCATGTTGATCCCTGGGTGGGCAAGATCTCCATTCAGAGAAGGGAAAGGCTACCCATTCCAGGATTCTTGCCTGGGAAATCCCATGGATAGAGGAGTCTGGCGGGCTACAGTCCATAGGGTTGCAAAGAGTTGGACACAACGGAAGTGACTGAGCATGCACAAAGATATTTTAAACCAAAAGGGAAAAGCCGAGCTGGTAAATAAATGACTCAGGGACAACTGGAGATCCGTTTGGAAAATACATCCTCAGACCACTCATATACAGAAATAAGTTCATTAAGAGAGGCTTCTGGTTAAAGGCAGTGGCTTAAACATGTTTTATCATCCACAGCCTCCCAAAACCTCACTAAAATGACAGTAAAGGAATCCTAACACCTCAAACAGCAGTCAGAGGAGGTGATCTCCAGACAAGCACAGAAATTTGAATGTGTCAGAAAGTGAAGGTGGAGGTGAAAACAGGAATGTGGCCACAGTAGGTCTATAGGAAAAGCAAGCTCCGAGACCCATTCCTGCAGGTGCTGCCGGCTTCTCAATACAAATTAATCATTATATTTGAATTTTCATTCTGTAACCGTCATTGTACCTCCCCTACAAAAAGAAAATCAGATAAAGGACTATATACACTAACATACAGACACACACACTACACCCCGGTCTGCAACTTCCTTTCTCATCTTGCACTGTGAATGTCCTTCTGGGCTGGTACTGAGAACCCCAGTGTCACTCTGACTCCTGGCTCTTTAAATGTGACTTCCGTCCTTGCTGGAAGTGTGTCGGATTGACTTTCCCCCCAGTTCTCGTGGGGGGAGGGCAGAATAATTCGGAAAGCTAGTAACTAAGCTGAGATCAGAATTCACTCTACAGATAGCGCATGGAAGGGATGAACAGCAACAGAAAGCACTGCAGTGAGCGTGGGAGGCGATGGGGAGGAGCCCACACACCTCAGACGCCCCCCGGGAAGAGGGCGGGTTCTCCTGTGACATCTCCACCACCTGGTGCAACTTCTTATGAAGCTCATCCATTTTCTGTTTTAATAGTTGTTCTTCCAAAGCATTTGCTTCTTTCCTTTTCATATAATGCCTCTCTTCATTTACTTTAGGAAAGACAAAGTATAGTTTGCAGGTGAGATTTAAACTCAGGTCAACAGAGGAATCTGTGCAAAATCAGCAAAAGGTTATATTTAAGATGGCAACTATTTTTAACTAGTCTTTTTCCAAGAGTATTAGGTTTTTAGAACTGAAATACTATCTACTTTTCAATTATAATTTTTACCTATCCTCAGTACAGTTACTTTTAAGTTCAGGGTGCATACGTTATAAAAATGTACATGATAAGCAAAAAAAATATTTGGTAATAGCATGGTATGATACTAAGCACTTTTGACAATCACAATTGTGCAAATCATTTGAAAATGGAAGTGTTTTTAAAAGATAGAAGTTTCTCGCTGCTTCCTAAGGAGTAAGAGTAAAGGGCACTGAAAGGTCAGCATGTCAAGGACACTGCTGTTGGTCCCATTTCCAGCAACTGGTTAACATAACCACATCACACATCAACCAAACTGTCCGGCTCATATTTAGCATCTGTGCAAGGCACGAAAGGGTCCTCCCTGAGTGTCACCTGACTGTCCTCTCGGTTGTCAACCAAACGAGAAATAATGAATAAACAAAGATTGGCCAACACAGGGTGCACAGCACAAATAGTCAGATGGTGTCAAAGTCCTGAGAGGAACAGAGGTTCATTTTCCTCTGAGGTCCCTGTTGTTACAGCAAACACGTGCTGTAAAACTGAAGTGCCAATGTTATTGTTAACATTCAGTCTTCGCGCAGAATCAGGGGCCACTGTACAGCACAGCCATGAGTAACACAGCACTTTGATCAGAGGTCTCCTGAATGTCTTACTTATAATAGCTGCAGACTTTGAAAAATCTCTTCTCAACTCTAGTTCTTAATTAATTCTTTGCAGTATAAGTAACTGACCCAGGGGTTTAGAATTGCTAGATACAGAAGCTCAAATCCATACAGATGTTATTTGAAAGCTTAAAAGTATCTACTGCATTGGCATGGATATCTCCTTAGTGCTGTTTCAGCTCTAAGCTTTGCCGTCAAGACATCAGTTTAGGCTTTGGACAAACGTGGTTGCTACACTAGTATTTAACAAAGGTTTTAGGCTTCTGATGGAATGAGCTAGAGATTTTTATTTTGAGATTCTTTCAGTACAGTGAATTACCTACTACAGATGTAATTGCTCAGAGATGAGAATCATGTTAGGTGACCTAGGCTATCTCAAATTTAAGACTGCCAGTACCCCATTGTTCATGCTTTCTCCGTAGATTGTATTTCTGGGCTCTCAGCTCTTCAAAGGAAAACTCCGATTCTCCGCGAATAAGCTTTTCCTTGCAATACATGACAACCTGCTGAACATCAGCTTTGTCTGCCACAGATGGGTGTGAAGAATATTCTGATTTAGAAATCGTGATCACCCTTTGTTCCCTAAAATGGGGAAAAATACATCATTTATGACAGTGTACTGCAACGGCTCTGGAAGGAAAATCAGTCACAGATGAAGGCACCGATTGTACTTGCATGTCTGACCCTTTATCACCAGCTGCAGGTGTTGCTCCAGAAAGTTGTGGACCCTAAGACAGAAAAGAAACACAAATAATCACTTATCTGAGAAGAGTCCGTCATCCAGACGACTGCAGAAAACAGTATGGAAACGCTTGAGGGGGTCTCTGAATCATCAAGTAGATGTAAATGTGCTCTTTCAAGTTACCAGTAAGAGCTGAAGCCTTGGTTTGCATGATCACTTTTATGACAGGTTTCATAACTAGAGTCCAATAAGAAAACCCACAGGCTGGGGGCTGAGCCACAGGGCCTAAGTGTAATGAGATCAATATTCCAAATAGCTACATTAGAAAAAAAATTCTTAACATTTTCTTCTGGTACTGTTCTCTGGTCAGGAGTCCACAGTGCTAGCGTTCAGTCACTGGACAAGTATTTATTGGATCTCTCATCTGTGTCGTGTTGGGTCCTAAGCAGTGACTGTGAAAAAGATCCATCTCTGCCACCCAGACACCTGGAGCTGGGGCAACAGGAGACAAATAAGATGGCACGCATGCTGCTGCTGCTGCTAAGTCACTTCAGCCGTGTCCGACTCTGTGCGACCCCACAGACAGCAGCCCACCAGGCTCCCTCGTCCCTGGGATTCTCCGGGTAAGAACACGGGAATGGGTTGCCATTTCCGTCTCCAATGCGGGAAAGTGAAAAGTGAAAGTGAAGTCACTCAGTCGTGTCGGACTCTGTGCAACCCCATGGACTGCAGCCCACCAGGTTCCTTTGTCCATGGGATTTTCCAGGCAAGAGTACTGGAGTGGGGTGCCATTGGCACACATGAGTAGGATGTAAATTGGGATAGTGTGAGTATCCGTCAAAGTTGGAATTCATAGTCTCCTTCTAAGAAGGTGTTACATTAATGAAACTTAGTACACGTGTACCTGGAACAGAGGCATTTCCATAGGATTTAGCTTAAAGCAGGTCCATAGCAAACTCTGAAAGAGCACTGGTACCCAGAGGAGGAAAGAAGCTGGGAGAAAGGATAGAACGTGTACATGCAGATGAGTCACTAGGGCAGGAGAGTCACCTTGGCCCTGCCATGGCAAGCAAGGGTCCAGTTATTTATTGGTTGGTGGCAGACATGGAGCTGTCATCTGAGGGCTTCTGCCTTCTCATTGATATAGTAAGTTTGCCAGTTCCTGACAAAGAGGTTAGACGTAGTCATAGTAAGTTTGCCAGTTCCTGACAAAGAGGTTAGACGTAGTCAGGCCCCAAGTTTGAGGAGAGTAAAAAGAAGTTAAAAATTATCATTTGCATTAGTGAGTAGAAAAGGAAACATAGGCAATGTGGAAAACATAAAGTGTGAAAGGGGAAATTGGAAGCATAACTGCCAGGAAACAGAAAAGCTCTGGTTGAGGTGACAGTTCCAGGATCAGAGCATCTGAAGTATGCTCAGGTGTCTGCAGGTGGGTGTGACCTAAGCTAGAGAATCCTGGGCCAGGGAAGGGAGCTCCGCAGGGCAAAGGACAGAGGCTGCTGGCGGGGAGCAGGCGAAGACAGGAGGTCATGCAGGTGTCCCCAGGTCAGACAATTACAGGAAGTTACGGTCAGAGAGTGAGTGATTTTCCATTTAATACTGGAAGTGGGCAGCGGTGGGTGATGACAGGCCCAGAAAGGCGCCACAGCACAGGTGGCTGATGTGGAGGTCGGTCCTGGGAGACAAGGTCAAAGAAGCGAGGTGCCTGAGTGACACGAACGGCAGGCGGGCTGCTCGTTCAACACCCTTCCCAGTTTCCGCAACTACAGCCGTCATTCTCACCTGATTCTTAGAAATGCAGGCTGAGCTACTTCCTGGATTTGAGTTTGATGTTACCATTTGATTTAAAATCTGAGCATCATGCAGAGGTTCTGAGGTTCTCACTATGACACGGAATGCATGAAATAAAGAAATAAGGGTAAAACCATATTAAATGAATATAATACAAATACATTCCCCTAATCTTTCAAGAAGTAGCACTGAAAAATGAATTCACTCACACTATCTTAAAAACATAATTAAAACACCTTATAAACAAAAGTAATGTTGTAGAAACAATTTTCTAATCAATTCAAAATGCCCAAGAAGTCCCTGAAGGAAACGTAAACTCTAGCTATTTTAAACAACAGGATAAGTAGTCGGTGCTTAATGCTGAAATGTAATCTTTATTTCTTAAAAAAAAAAAGAAAAGAAAAAATCCATTTCTTTAAAAGTTGCATTAAATACATTTAATTCAGAACAGATGTACTCCAGAATAAGTATTGTCACTCAATTTGGGGTAATTTTTACTTTTTGAAAACCTAAAACTACAATGAAATTACCAAGCTTTTTTGATTTTTTTGGAGAGTTTTTCTTTTAAAGTGCTAAGACAGAGTCCCTGCTATGCAGGGCTATGAAGCAGGCATTATTATTATCAGAGGGTCTTCCCCGTTACCTAAGATAATATAATCAATAAATACTGGATGGATTTGTTTTTTAAGGGGAAAAAGGCAGTGCAAATCAGAGACTAAGTTACTGATACTTTGGATATTTTAGAAAGTGTTATTTTACCTTGAGTAGACAAATGGGTTTCAGTGAGGCGTGTCTGAAACATCCTAAAAGACGACAGTAAAGGCATCAATATAGATGACAATTCACAGTTTAATATGCATTTATGTTAAGACTGAAAACTAAACAGGATAGACAGCTTACTGTGATCTAATAAAGACTGAGGTTAAGACAGATCGCAAAGTTGAATTTTAGATTTGCTTCAAAATTAAGAAAAAAAAACCTGGGCTTATTTTCACACCCAATGCACTTAATTAGAAAAATTCCTCCTTTTGCTTCATTTATGTCAGTATTTTATAAATGCACATAACAAATGTGCCCTCCTCTGTGGGCATCAAGATGCACACGTTACAACATGCACATATTGGAGGCTTTCGCTGGTGGCTCCGCAGCAAAGCCTCCACCTGCAATGCAGCAGACTCGGGTTTGATCCTGGGTCGAGAAGATCCCTTGAAGAAGGAAATGGCAACCCGCTCCAGTACTCTTGCCTGGAGAATCCCTTGGACGGAGAAGCCCAGCGGGCTACAGTCCATGGGGTCACAAAGAGTCGGGCACGACTGAGTGATCCGCACGCAGCATGTGCTGATCTTCGTGAAAAACCGAAATGCTGGAGACAAATGGTCCATTCCAGAACAGTGAAATTATGACACTGCTCTGGGACAGCTTCACAGCCACTTTCTAAGTGGTATAAAAGTCCATAATTTCTTATGGGCAGTATAAAGCTCAGCATATACAACCAGACATACAGTACAATTTACTACCGTAATACAGAGATCTAAGCATACATGCAGGCGTCAGAAAAGACACTGGAAGGAAGTGCTCAAAAATATTAATGGTAATATTTCTGGACAGTTTTTCTTTATGCTAATTCCACATTTTCCCCAATGACAAGCATTTCCCTGCACAAATATAACAATAAAAATCTTTAAAGAGCAAACCACTACCTTTCAAGGTAGGAATCACTGGGTGGAGTCTCACTGTCAAACTACCTGTACTGTTGTTGCAGCAGCTCTCTAGGTTCGGCCTGGTTCTGAATTCCTCTCTGAAAAACGGCACTGGCGTGCTGCCACTCCCCCTGGCCTTCCAGATGCCCGGCCCAGGCTACGTACAGAGGAGCTGCCTGGGTTCCGATACCATGGTTGTACAGAAACTCAAAAAACTGGTGAAGGTCGCTGTTGCACTTGGCCTGCAGAAATCCAAAGCAGACAGACATGAAAGAAGGGCACCTGCCAGGCACGGTGTGGCTCCCAGTCCAAACAACACGCAGTGTTTGTCTTCAAGGAGGCAGGACGACGTACTTGGCAGGGGAAGGCCTGTGCGGTCCCCTGATGGCAAGACTCAAAGTCAGCTCATTCCCTTCCTTGACATTCAGCGTCCCCCACTATTTCCCAAGACAGTAGGTTCTGTGCCGTAATATTCATATATAAAGTTGTTCTCATTCAAATTCCACAGGGTGTGTCTAATCCTCACATTTTGAAGCTTAGTAAAGATAGATAACAAATTCCTGTCTACTTTATCTATTCCATTCATGATTTTATGACCACAACTTGTGCCCCAAGCCTTTATTTCAAGATTGAACAGATCCAACCTTTGAAAGACTAACCTGAGGCAGCTTTCTCCTTTTAGCACTAAATTTCATTTCTGAGAGTTAATATTTTCTTAATTATTCACAATGAATTTAATTTACTCAAGGAAGCCTCTTTAGCACCAGGGAGTGCCTGTTTATCTACTCTTCCCTGAACATACTTCTCAGCCAACAAACCTTCTTTTCAAGGTTTCTACCTTGAAAAGTGAAATGTTAGTCGCTCACTTGGGTCCGACTCTTTGTGACCCCATGGACTATAGCCCATTAGGCTCCTCTGTGCATGGGATTCTCTAGGCAAGAATACTGGAGTGGGTAGCCATTTCCTTCTCCAGGAAATCTTCATGACTTAGGGGTCGAATGCAGGTCTCTTGCATTGCAGGCAGATTCTAGACCACCTGAGCCACCAGGGAAGCCTGGTTTCTAGCTTCTGTTGTCACATTTCAGACTTTACAGAGAAGGAGGATTTTAAAATTCAATCACTGATTCCACAAGACAGAAACCAAAAGATTGTAAAATACAAGTCTCTGGCCACATAACTTAAAAAAAAAAAGTTATGACTTAGAAACATAGGGAATCAAATAAAAAACACCCAAAAAATGATCCTAAAATCTGAGGTAAAAAGCAAAAGTACAACATGACTAGGGATGTGATTGTACCTCTGAAAGTATACTTACAAACTGTAGACAATAATTGATGAACCTTGGGTCATTGTGATATCTCTTCTTATCTAAAAATTCCTTCATTAGATGCTCTAATAAAGTTGTTAAGTATTCTTTATTCTCAGGAAAATTCTCTTCTACCCATTGCATGTAACTAGAAAAAATATGGATAATATTAATTTTTCAGGGCAGCATACAGTTTGTTTATGGAAAAAATAAATAAACGAAATGCTAACCTTTCCCATTCACCAAGTGGGTCATCGCCTTTGTAGCTCCGCATATGGGCTTCAAACATTCTAGAACAGAGAAAAATAGGTACATGGGATTATTAGGAATACTTCCTAAAAGCAAAAGTTATATTTCATATTTATCATGAACATACCTTAAAATAGAAAACTTAAGACATCAATTCAAATGCTATAATGAAAATGAAAACAGTGTTCACTCAGAAACTCAAAAGCAGTGTTTTTTCAGAAGAAAGCAAGACGCAAAGGCCGCTGAGGTAGCTCTACAGGAAGCAGCTATTAATAAAAGGTCTCCAGTTCCAACGCCACTGCCACCACGAGGGGCACTAAACTTTGCTGCTCCTCCTTCTAATGCTGGGACCCAGGTGTGGCACTGACCAGGACCCCTCGCCTTGCTGCTTAGGAATTTGGCTGGAGATTTGAAGAGAGCTCTTGAAAGGTGCATGACAGCCCACGGTTATTCACCCAGTTATGTCCGACTCTTTGCAACCCCATAGACTGTAGCCTGCCAGCCTTCTTTGTCCATGGGGTTCTCCAGGCAAGAATTCTGGAGTGGGTTGCCATTCCCTTCTCCAGGGGATCATCACAACCTATGGATCAAACCTGGGTCTCCTGCACTGCAAGCAGCTTTTTCACCATCTGCGCCTGACAGCCCAGGGCCCAGCAGATCAGGACCTCCAGGACATAGTCTGCTTTCTGGCCTCAGTGGGACGCCAGGTCCCAGGGAGACCGCCTGATGACAGTGCTCGGGAGCCAGTGGCTGCAGCTCCCTGAGAGCTTGCCCCACGTCTGCACGCTCAGCCACAGCGTGAAAACAGACCAGCCGAGCCAAGAGAGTTCTCCAAGAGGCTCCAGGCGCCAGCAGGCTAAAGAAACCAGCAAAAAGAAACCTGTAAAATGAGAACACAGAGGGGGGAAACAAACAAACAAACCCAAAGGACAGAAGGGGTAAGAGTGAGACAGGACTTACTATTTTCAGGTAGGGTGGTCAGGGAAAGCCTGCCTCTCTGAGAGGGTAACGCCTGACAGGGCCAGAACTAAGCAGCTAAGTTAGGAGAAAGGTGAGGGGTGACAAGATCTAATGTGTATTTTAAAACTGTCTCTAAGTGACGAAGTGGGTGGGGGATGAGAACAGTTATGGAGCTATTGCAGAGTCCCAACCAGGATGGGAACTGTTCAAATGTGGAACTGGGGTGTTTTGGAGAAAGAGACAATGAGACTTGTGGATGGGACTGAACACTGGGTAAGACAGAGCGCCAAAGTAAGGAAGACTTTCAGGTTTCTATCAAAGAAGTTTGATGATTTTTTCGAGGGGGGAAAAATTTGAAAGTAATATTTTCTTCTAGCTGTCCCTCATAATACAAATAAAATCAAAGTTTCTTATGACTCAAAATCGAGAAGCCACAAAAGAAAAGGCTAGGTAAGTGGACTACTTATAAATAAAAAGCTTCTCTATGTCAAATAAACAAAACAGAAAGCAGAGTTAAGAGAGAAATGCTCAACGGGGATGACGAAAGAGCTTCTAGAAATTGGGGGGAAAAAACAAACCCAATCCAATTTAAGAAATGAACAAAAGGCATTTCACAGAAAAATACTCAACCTCTCACAGGAGAGAAATTTGCCTCACTGAGATAACTTCTCATTTACCAGACTCCAAAAATATGACAACAATGTAGAGGGGAAGTAATGGAAAAAGACACACTTACAACTTGCTTGGAGGTGGGACTGTGCTCAATCCCTGCCAAGGAAACTGGTAATAATATCACCAGAATTACAGATAGATTTCCTTTTGATCTAGCAAACCCACTCCTAGTAAATCTAGAGGACAGATACATGAAAAGCACCATGGGTACAAGATTTTTCACCATGGCACTATTGGTTATAGAAAAAGAAGGCCCACATTCCCAGTGTCCAACAACGGAGTACTGTTTTAGGTCAATTATGGCACATAAAATATCATGCAGTTGTAAAAAAAGAATGAAAAAAGAACCCATGGAATGACAGACTGAAATCTCCAAGGATAGCATTAAAAAAAAAAAAAAAGGCAGCGCATATGCTCTACTTTTTATGCTTAATAAAGGCAGGAATTGTACACATACATATATATGTACATACATATGTTCGTGTTATTATAAATATTTACATTCTTGAAAAATAAACTAGAAAAATGGTTACATACAAGGCACTGGGAGAGCCGTCAGATAAAGATCTCAGTGAACAAGATTTAACTAAATCTTTTTTAACCACATAAACATAGTACTTATTTTTAAAAGTTAAAACATATTCCTACATCTTGAAACTCCCTCTTGTGCATCATAGCAGATAAGTTCCCACCATTTATAAGCAGTTTAAAAGTTCCTAATTTAAGTTATGAATAATTTTCTCCTGAAACATATGTAATAGGCAGCCCAAAGATGCCCATCTGATACCAATCACACTTCCCTAGTAATATGGTCTAAATACACTGTAAAGCAATACTAAGACACTCAGCTCATTAGTGCAAATTAGCCTTTGGAATGTCAAAATAAGGTCAGAAATATCTGGTTTCTATTTTCAAATAGGGGAAGAAGAGTCTGTAAAATTGAAATCCTTTGCAGTCTGGGCTACAGAAAAAGTCTGAAGGCAGAGTTAAGGATCTGAGTCTTTTTTTTTTTTTTTTTGATTTGAGGTTCTATATATTTTTTTAAATTTTATTTTATTAAAACTTTTTATTTTATTTTTTCTTTTTCTTTTTTCAATTAATTTTTATTTTTTAGTTTGTTTTGTTTTACAATACTGTATTGGTTTCGCTAGGATCTGAGTCTTTTGAACCCAGACAGTTAATATTACACTGGTGCTAATAAAACTAACCGGTTTTACTTTCCGTAGCACAAGATTTAACTGTTCTAAATGCATTTAACAGTCTGGATAAATCACCTAAGTCATGAAAAGCAGACATGGGAATTTTAAAAATTGTTAGCAGGTGGACATAAATGACAAACAGTGGAACATTTTTTCCCTTAAAGTGCACATCACTCAACGATTTTTAATAACTGTGGGATTATGAGATAGTGTGCAATTTTAAGTTCTTTCCCTTTCCAGAATTTTAAAATAAGTGGTTTCGAAAATTTCTCATGAAACCTACATGCAAGTGTTAGTTTTTGGGGGGTTAGACATTTTACTTCCACCGAGGCGATCTGCCCAGAGGAGAATTCCTTACAGACAATCAAGGAATCAGGGGGCCTCAATTTCATCCAAACCCCTCCCCACCCCCGTCAAACTGCCACTCTAGCGGCAGCTCGGTCAGAGGCCCGGGGTCTCAGCGGAGTCCCGCTACACTGGGCTCCCTTTCCACGACTCCCGAGTGGCCCGCAGCGCAGCCGCGGAGGGATGGGGGCAGTGAGGATGGGAGGCACAACTCCAGGGCCAAGAAAACGGGCGAGAAGGCCAAGGAGGCAGGTCTGGGGCGGGCCGGGGACCTGCAGGCCACTAGGCCCGAACTCGGGTACCCCAGCCCCCGGAGGCCTGCCGCCGGGGATCACGCCCCCCCCACCCTTCTCCCTCCCACTAGACCCACACCTACTGAAAAACATTTTCCGGGTTATCCATGGCGAGAGGATCCAGGCCAGCAGCAGTCCCAACTGCGCCGTCGGGTAGTAGCCGCCGCCAAGTCGAATCTCCCGCGCAGCCTCAGTCGCCGCCACGACCGTTTGCAAGGCGCCTGGCCATTGGCCTCGGTTGCAAACGAGCTGGCCAATCGCCTGGGCCGTTGCCTGGAGACCAAGGTCCGCCTCCCTCTGGTGCGCCGGCAGCTCCTCCCACTTCCGGCAACCCCGTTGAATCAAAAGCGCAAGCTGGGCGGAGGGCGGGCTAGGTTTCTGGGTGCGGCGTGACGGGGACCACCTAGTTTGGTTCAGGAGTAGGGGGTGAGTTTTTTCCTTAGCCGTCCAAGCTGCAGCTGGCTTACAAAATTCCATGATTAAGGCATCACCCTGAGGAAGGCATCCTGAGAGAAAAACAGTTTCTCGAGCTTGAAAAAATTGTGCCACTTCGACGCTTTGCTTACTTATATAAACCAGAGTCGTCATTCCTGGTTTATGGAAAGAAGAAAAGTAAACCGTTCAGACTTGTTTAAGGTCGCAGAGTCCGGGGGGAATGCCTACCTCTGGCTTAGGAAGGGCTGATGAGGTGAAAAACGGAATCCTGCCGAGTGGCACGCCTCTCTATTTCCCGCAGTTTTTTGTTCCGCGTCTCTGTAAGTAAAGAACCTAGATGCTGAAGTCCGTTAAATTTTGGTTCCAGATCCAAAGAAGCTGTGGCAGAGAGTTAGACAGTGATTTATCAAAAGCCCAGGGAAAAACCTAAGTGGGTTTTAGCTTAGTGGTTACAACGTGAGGGCGTCACGTCTGTAGGCGCTTAAGGGTTAGTTATGTAAATCCACATGGCAAATAAAGCGGTAGGTTGATACCCTTGGAGACCTCCAGGCTTGATTTAACTGATATGAAATGCTCTGTGGGTGCTCTCTAGCGAATGAGACCTCAAGGGACTGGGCAGTTCCTACATCCAACTGGTAATTAAAAGAACAGAAGTTTGGATACAGTACAGAATGGCGGCAGGAAAACTTTCACCATCTTTTGTGGAACATAGGAGCTGTGGAGACTATGGATTTAGGAATTAGAAAACCAAAAATGAGATCCTTTTGCAAAGGAGCCCAGAAGTCTAAGAAGAGTTATGTAATGCTCTGATGCTTCCTACCTGAGACTGAATTGGAAGAGTCAGCCTAACCTTACCTAACCCTTTGATCTTTTAATAACTTCCCATTCTACTTCTCCAGGTTCTGTCAAGAGCCGCTCGACAGTGCAAGTAAAATATAAAGAGCTATTCATGTGATTACCTTCCTTTTAGAGAAGCGGTGTGCAGGTTTTGCTGTCTTGGGGCCCTTAAGTTAAATACCTTTTTAAAAAAAGCTAGCTTCTGGAAATCCTGATGCTCTCAGAGTTCAGAATTTCTTTCAGGGAAATGATTGATTTGGGTTACACAAGTATCCAATTTGTGGGGTTGTTAACTCAGAGGGTGCTCACTCTGGAGTCTTTAGACAAATTTAGATTCTGCTGATTATCACAGGAATTAACACAATTTTGTTCTCACTAACTCAAGCTCTCAACCCATGTCTGATTCCACCTCAGTCACCAATCAGGAAATGTTGATCAGGCCTCTCTCATATACTAGGTGATATTGGATTTAATTGTAACCTTATCTGACTCAGACAGATCTTGTCCTTAAGAAACGAGTGGTATTATCTGGGAGATGGAGATACAGACATAAAAAATTGTTGTTTAGTCACTAAGTTGTGTCCGACTCTTTGTGACCCCTTGGACTGTAGCCTGCCAAGCTCCTCTGTCCAAGGGATTTTGAAGGCAAGAATCCTGGAGTGGGTTGCCATTTCCTTCACCAGGGGCTTTCCCAACCCAAAGAATGGACCTGTGTCTCCTACTTTGGCAGGCAGATTCTTTACCACTGAGCCACCTGGGAAGCCTGTATAGACATAAATAATATTAGGTGCTAAATGAATGTTTGGGATTTCCTTAGTGGCTCAGCTAGTAAAGAATCTGGCTGCCAATGCAAGATTAAGTGCTAAATTAATACACATATGATTTCTGCTAGGGGAGTCTAGAGGAGGGAGGGGACGTGGGGCCTGTCAGAGAAAGCTTCCTGGGGAAGGGAGGGCTTGACTTGGGCCTTGAACGTGGTGGGGTGGATCTGGGCTGGACGGAGTCTGAGGACGTCATTCCTGGTGTAAAGATCACTGAAGGAAATGACCCTTGAGGACTTCTGTTAATGAGCAGTGGAAAGTCTTTATGAAAGACGAATTTGATAGTTTGATGTCTGATCTTACATGCTAGATTACAGCGTTTGTACTTGATCTTGACAATAAACTGGGCCTTTGGGGAAGGAGTAGCATTGTGCTCATAGGACCTCAGGGTAGGTATACTTAGCTCGACCCTGTTTTCTAGAGGCCGCAGAGCTTGTCTGCCCTTCTTCATTTCTACCACTAGGAGCTTCTCTCCCACCAGGCTTGTTTGTGGAGTAAAGTATTGTGAATGCCTCTTCCCACACTGCCCCTTAAAAAGGGCACACTGACCCACTGATGCCCGACACTGGGGTATATCTAGAGGTAGCAGTAATAAGTATTACAGTTATCAGCAGTTATTAGAATCTTACGTGTTTCTGGAAATAATTTCCTGGCTTACTCAATGCCTTCTCTTTTTCCTTAATTATGGACATCCTTCTCTGCTATTATTCTTATTCTGTAGGAAAATTATTGGATTGGCCAAAATTCAGGATTTTCTATAACATGGAAAAAACTGAATAAACTTTTTGGCCAACTCAATATAACGATCCTCCCACACACTGTGTTCATCATAATGTCCCTATTAGGTTAATCAACCCAGTTCCCAATAAATCAGGATTTTAGGGGGACAGGAGGGAGAGTTGGGGTAGAGAGACCAAGATCAGTAATCTGCAGACTCTAAGCTGGCATTGGAGGCAGAAGGTAAGACAGGGAATCAGATCTCAAGGAGGGAGTGTTCTCAGAACACAAAGATGTCTTTAATATGTAAGGAAAAGAAGAGAACGATAGTTTGATGGCCTAGAAGAATTTACAGAAACGGGCCACTGAAGCTGGGGAAGGCTGCTATTTGTGTAGAGATGTGTTGAGTTGGAGGCTTTATCAGATGTTTGACCTTCCTATGTAACAGGACTAAGCACCACGGAAGGAAAGCAGAGACTGGCCTGGTTCAAAGCCTTCAGGAGCTTGCTGAGGTAAGTCTCATAATGCTGTTTCCTAAGTCTAGAATGATTTATTTTTCTAAGAGCTTCACATTATTGCTACATGTCAGGAGTAAAGGAAGAACTTCCAAAGAGTGTGATGAAGAAACAGTTTGCTAGTTTGATGAAAATCTATAAACCCCCAAATTTACATAAATCAATATAAGCAGAAAATCCAGACGAGCTGGCAAATATGTTGTTCATTTTTTAAAAAATTCACTAGTTGGAAGTTCATGCCACTGACAACATTTCAAATTCCATCTGCTCCAGCTCTTGTCTTCTTTCCTCTTCTCCCTCTGCCTTTTCTCCTCAGGTTTGTGTTGAGAGTGTAGCTAGTGATTGCCATGGCATATCTGAAAGTTTGTTAAATAATAATCGTTGCTTCACTGATTAGCCATGCCTTTCATTTTTGGCATTGCTGTTTCCTTGGTGGGTCTGTTACCTTATCTCTCCAGACCCACCCCAGAATGTGAGTGGGGAGGCTTGTTCTGATCTGAGTGGGAGTAGTGGGCCCACATGTGTCAAGGTCTGAATTTCCTACATCTGAGGCAGAAATGTGGAGTTACAACTCTCTCTTCCTCTAAAACTTTATCTGCTAATTTCAATATTAAATGTCCATCTATGTAAAATGACTAATAGATTCCCTAAATTGGTAAAGCATTTTTATTCATATTTGGCTTTCAGTGACTTGTTATTCCAAAATAGTAATTTCCAAACTTATTGGAGATGGAAAACCAGACTGCATCAGGGAACATGAGCTCCAGACTTGACTTTCCCAAGAAGCAGGTGTGCTGTGCTGTGCTCAGCCACTAAGTGGTGTCTGACTCTGTGCAACCCCATGGACTGTAACCTACCAGGCTCCTCTGTCCATGGGATTACCCTGGCAAGAATACTGGAATAGGTTGCCATGCCCTCCTCCAGCGGATCTTCCCAACCCAGGGATCGAACCCGTGTCTTCCGAGTCTCAACTCCTGCATTGCAGACAGATTCTTTACCCATTTAGCCACCTGGGAAGCCAAAGAAGCAGATAATGGGACTTAAACCCTGAATCTGGGTGTAAGTTTCCTGATCTATAAAATGAAAACTATCTCCATCTCTTCATAATGTTTCTCTGGCTTCCACTCTCCTATAGCCTCCACTTAATTTCTTGGGTTGTCCCATGATACCAGTCAGTGCTCTGTTAAGAAAAGGAAAATGGGGACTTTCCTGGTGCTCCAGTGGTAAAGAATCTGCCTCCCAATGTAGGAGACTCAGGTTCCGTCGCTGGTAGGGGAACTAAGGTTCCATGAGCCTTGCAGCAGCTAAGCCCAGGTGCCACAACTAGTGAGCCTGAATGCTGCAGAGTTTGTGCATCTCAGCGAGAGAAGGCTGTTGCGGCCAGGAGCCCATTACTGCAACGAAGACCCAGAGCAGCCAAAATTAAAAAGAAAAGAGAAAGAAAACAATTATTCTTCTCTAGGTTCTGCCTGTTTGACACATGCTGCTGCTGCTACTGCTGCTAAGTCGCTTCAGTTGTGTCCGACTCTGTGTGACCCCATAGACGGCAGCCCACCAGGCTCTGCCGTCCCTGCGATTCTCCAGGCAAGAACACTGGAGCGGGTTGCCATTTCCTTCTCCAATGCATGAAAGTGAAAAGTGAAAGTGAAGTCTCTCAGTTGTTGACACATGCAGACAATCACAAACACACATATATCTTCCTCCACTGGGAAATTTAAAGTAATTTATAGTAGCAGTATTAGCTGTGTTGGCTGAAACATCATATAAGATTAGAGATTTATAATTAAAGTAGTGACAGAAAGCTGACAAGTGATTTCAGGGGCTATAGAACGTTAAGAATAAAGTTGATATGAAGAAAGGAAAAAGTATAAAGCCCTATTCTAGAAATGTTTTTCATCTGAGGGTGTTTTGTTACTTCTGAAGATCCCTTGTGTGGTCAAAACCCAGGATGGACTTTCATATCACTGCAGCCTGGAAGAATGGATGGGAATCCCAGCTCTCTACTGCCATCAGCCTCCCCAAGAATCGCTAATGGAATGTTCAGTCCTATGTGCTATACTGGTATTTGTATAATGGACACAAGTGATGCCCAGATGTTATTTACATGTTAGCCTGGTTCTAGAGACCAGAGACCCCTTCCTTTCTCTTTCCTATTCTTCCCTTATTAGAGGCATCTAATCTTATGAGCTCATTTTTGCATCCTGATAAATGGCTGCACTGGTACTAATGGCTGGAATCAAGATTGCCAAGAGAAATACCAACAACCTCAGATACGCAGATGATACCCAGTCTAATGGTAGAAAGTAAAGCAGAACTAAAGAGCCTCTTGATGAAGGTGAAAGAGGAGAGTGAAACGTACAAAAAACTAAGATAGTGGCATCCAGTCCCACCACTTTATGGCAAACAGAAGGGGACAAAGTGGAAGCAGTGACAGATTTTATTTTCTTGGGCTCCAAAATCACTGCAGGCATTATTCAATAGCACACAAAGACACTGATCCCTTAAGAGATGCTCAGAGTTTTTGAAGGCTCTTGTGTGAGGAACTCAGTCAAAAACTGACTAAATTTCTTTTCTTTTTTTGAAATTTATTTTGGCCATGCCCACTGTCATGGAGGATCTTAGTTCTCCAACCAGAGATCCGATCCATGCACCCTGCACTGAGTGTGCAGAGTCTTGACCACTGGACTGCGAGGGAGGTCCCCAGACAAACTTCTTTTTCCAATTTATACCTGCATCTCTGAGCATTAGTTCAAAATTTCTCTAGCATTTATAGTCTCTCTACCTTATAACAATGTTATAAGGCAAGGGCTAGGTAAACTTGAGCTAGTATCATTACTGGGATTCTCAAAGTACCAGGGGGTCTGGGAAGCATTGTTGCGTTCAGTCTCTCAGTTGTGTCCAACTCTGCAACCCCATAAGCTGAAGCACACCAGGCTTCCCTGTCCTTCACCATCTCCTGGAATTTGCTCAAACTCAAGTCTGTTGAGTCAATGATGCCATCCAACCATCTCTCCCTCAGTTGCCCCCTTCGCCTCCTGCCAGCAATCTTTCCCAGCATCAGGGTCTTTTCCAATAAGTCAACTCTTCACATGAGGTGACCAAAGTATTGGAGCTTCAGCTTCAGCATCAGTCCTTCCAATGAATATTCAGGGCTGATATCCTTTAGGATTGACTGGTTTGATCTCCTTGCTGTCCAAGGGACTCTCAAGAGTCTTCTCCAGCACCCCAGTTTGACAGTAACAGTTTTTCAGTACTCAGCCTTCTTTACGGTTCAACTCTCACATCCATACACAACAAACAGTATAGTTTCCTCAGTTGCCCCATTTGCCTCCTGAAACCCAGCGCAGTGGTCAGAGGGAGCCATTAGAGGCCATGCCCTGCAGAGTTCTCATCTGAAAAGAAAGGACTGACTGAAAATACTCCAGGGTTCTCCCTGCTCTATTTTCTGGTTCTCTGATTTCTACAAACACACCAAACTTCCCTGAGAACAGTCTGTGCCTCCCCACGGAACCCTAAGCCCTGGGCTGTAGTGTTTGTGCCCCAGGCCCTCATGAAAGCTGCCTCCAGAAAGTTCACTGAGGCCCCCAGGCCAGTCCTGCAGGGGAGTGTGATGTGGTGTGGGTCCTCTGGGGCCTGAGTCCTCTGCCTTGGAGAGCCAGGAGCCCTTGGGCAAGTCATTAACGTTCCTGGTCACTCATCTATGGAAGGAGCTTAAAGGATTCTTGCCTGCCACCATCCACGCAGAGAATGCTCTCTCAATGTCCAAGCCAAGGGCCTGCCTCTCCTACAAGGACCGAGGGGCCAGAGCAGTGTGAAATGAAGCCAGCAGCCATCACAGCCTCCCTCTTCTATGGAGAGCCCAGGGCTGCAGGATGTCCCTTGAGCACAAACCTGGATGCCATGCCTGGTCCACTGTGGGCCACTGGACACCCGTCTCAGAGGCCTGGGCTGCTGGATTCTTGCATTGCATTTCCCTTATGAGGTCCTGCTGTGGGCACTCTGGTTCTGAGCCCAGCATTTTTCTCTAGGACATACCTAACTCCTCTAGCAGGCCTCTTGTTGGGGAAGGTTTTCTGATGCTGTAACTGGCACATCTAGCCTGTGTTCTTTGACTTCTCCAGGTGTCTTTCCAGGTGGCTCAGACAGTAAAGAATCTGCCCTGTGTGGAGGAGAGCCGGGTTTGATCCCTGGATTGGGAAGATTCCCCCAGAGAAGGGAATGGCTCCTCACGCCTGCATTCTTGCCTGGAGAATCCCATGGCCAGAGGAGCCTGGTGGGCTACAGTCCAAAGGGTCTCAAAGAGTCAGACATGGTTGAAGTGACTTAGCACACATGCACACACTGGATTGAAAGTTCATGTAACCTTATTGGAAAACTGGGTTTTTGCAGATGTAATCAGGTTAAGATGAGGTCAGAGTGGAGTAGGATGGGGCCCACCCCATTGATTGGTATCCTTATAAGGAGAGGGAGGTTGTGTTTTTGTTTTTTTGTTTTTTTTTTTTTTTGAGAAATCTACAATGAATATTCAGATTTTCTGCAGTCATTGTGGAATATGTCCACAATTTAAATAATCCCACAGAACATCCCGCTGACCATCACAGAGCACCTAATATGAGGCAAATATTATGTACACATAATTATAGCCTTTAAAAAACTGTAGATCATATTAGCCACAAGTGTCAGATGAAGAAATTGAAACTAAGAGAGATGAAGATTCTTATCTAAAGTCACAAGATCAGTCACAGACAAATTTGGGGCAGGGCAGGCCTAGGGCAGGCCTTTGGGCAGAAGCAGCTTCACACCAAGGGCTCGTGTGCAACTGGGGGTGCCCCTCCTGACAACACCCTCACAACAAACCAACCCTCACAACAAACATAGGCTCCGGTGCCCCGGAAGGGGGAGACCATCAGCTAAAGCAGAGCTGTGGCTCCAGGCAGGCCCCAGGGATTGCCCAGGCTCCAGAATCCTCAGGAGAAGAGGGGCATGGGGGCTCTATGCCTCAGAACAGTCCTTGGCTCACACAGCACCATGAAAATACAGAGCTAAAAACCTCCTGGACAGCAAGGAGATCAAGCCAGTCCATCCTAAAGGAAATCAACCCTGGATATTCACTGGAAGGACTGATGCTGAAGCTGAAGCTCCAATACTTTGGCCACCTGATGTGAACAGCTGACTCCTTGGAAAAGACCCTGATGCTGGGAAAGATTAAGGGCAGGAGGAGAAGGGGGTGACAGAAGATGAGATGGTTGGATGGCATCACCGACTCAACGGACATGAGTTGGAGCAAACTCCGGGAGATAGTGAAGGACAGGGAAGCCTGGCGTGTTGCAGTCAGTGGGGTTGGAAAGAGTGGGACAAGGCTTAGGACTGAGCAACAAGAAGGAAACTAATACATATGATATTCATTAACCTAATAACAGCAGACAGAGACCCAAGGCCAACTACAGCACACACCCCAAGTCATCTCCCCAGCCCAGTGGTCTTTGAAAGGAAACAGCTAACATTCCCTTTCTACTTAGATGGAGAATCAGTAAATGAGACTTCGAGGAAAGGGATGAAGGTTTGTCACTTGTTAGAAGAACAGAAGGAAGATTCTGGGAGATGAGTTCATGTTTGTTCATTGTTCTGTCTGCATCTCCCAGCTACCCTATAGCCCCAGGCCACCACCCCCACCCCAACCCCCCGCCCAGATTACAGTAATATTAAAGTTCGCTGGAATGCCAAGCTGCAGCTGACCTGGGGCCAGAGCATGGGCCAGGCCATCTTGGATCTTGGGCGCAGAGAGGCTGGTGATACAAGAGGTCTGCGCCTAGACCAACCTCCC
>SJXQ01002568.1:509450-520629 GCA_006408695.1 Aepyceros melampus | reverse complement strand
GTTCTAATACCAGGGTTCTCGTGGGCCACCGACTGGAGGGACAACTGGAGGCACAAGCAGCAGGAACTCAATCCCTGGGGCAAGCGGGGGAGGGAGACCATTGTAAGAGCCCAGACTCGTGGGACCTTTCTTTCTTCTCTGGGTGCCGGGCAGCAGCGTCGGGGTAGGGTCAGCGCGCGGGAGGGCGGGGCAAGCGGCGGAGGAGGGAGGAGACGGGCCAGCGGCGTGGAGAGGAGAGGGCGTGCGCTCCGCGCCACTTGCGGGAGGAGGCGCGCGGGACAGCGGCCCCAGAGGCGCGATAGAGGCCCGACAGCACGATGGAGCCGGCGGACCTGGGGCTCGGGGACTCATCCTTGCACCGTTACCTGGACGGCGAGTTCTGGAACCTCAAAAACGAGCTGCGCGGGCTCCTGGGCGGCTGTCCGCTCTTCCGGCCCAGGTACGCGTCCCCGAGGGCACCCCGCGTTGCACCCCAGGCAGGGCGAGCTGGGGTGGGTGTGCTGCGCCTGAAAACAGGTCCCTCCCGACCTGACGGAAGATGGGCTGCCCGCCCTCGTCCTGTGGACGCCGCAGAGCCGGTGACTTCGTGGCCCTCAGGGGGCGTCCTCTGCCCACCGCGCTCCCTCCTACACGGAGAGCGGGGACGAATGGGCGCGGCCCGCAGCGGTGGACGGGATGCTCGGCCCAGAGCGATAGCTTCTAAACCTGTTTCCTAACCTGTTTCTTGAGTCCCCGCCTTTGGGTGTCACCCCTTGCCGGGAGAAGGGGCAGAAAACCGGGTTGGAGCGGGCGTGGAGCGCCCCCAGGGCCACCGTGTCGCTTGGTCTGGAAGAGAAGCGTGGAAAGCGGTGCAGAACAGCGTTATCCCGGGTCGTGCCTGCAGAGAAGTGAGGGCATTTTCCCGGCACAGGGATGGACTGGCTCTGCCCGGGGTCTATCTGGTTGCTGGCATGCTGCGGACTCCCAGGGGCCTCGCGGAGTCCAGGCGTGCGCGGGGGCGGGTGAACAGCGGCTGGGGTGCTTGGGTTGTAAGGTGGTTCAGGCCCAGAAGTCATTTGATGGCAGCACAGCCCAGAAAAGCGGACAGAGGGCTTGGTGCAGCCTAAGTTTGCAGACGGAGAAAATAACCCAAGGACCAGCCCTTGTGTCTCATTGAGGCCTTTCTCCTGCGCTCTGCTAGGTGTCTCACCCCATCTCAGGTCGTCTGATGGCCCATTTTTAGAATCAGGCTTCGGAGTTTTAATTTAAGAAAGCCCCAGTTAAAAAACACCAGTATGTTCTGAAGGAAGATTAACCAGTTAGCACGTGTTTCTGTCTCAAGGATGATCTAGGCTGAAGGAGGAGATGCTCGGAATAAAAGCAGGTCATCCTTGGGGAGGAAGCTGTGGTTTCCTCACTGGAGGTGACTGGTGGGGAGAGCAGGGCTTAGGGGAGGTGACAGGTGAGATGGTGGGTGGGCCCTTGTCTCCCCAACTTGTCCTTTCCCCCTCTCACACCATCTTCTTTATGTTATCTTTCTCAAAGCATGGTCCAGGGACTCCTGGGGGGTACCCAAGACTTTTTCAGGAACTTCACAAGTTAGAAATTATTTTAGTGATAACACGAAGCAGTTACTGACCCTTTCATCCTTATTTTCTCATGAAGGTACAGTGGTAGTTCCCAGAAACTATAGGATGTATAATTTCCCAACATATCTGCAGAAGCAGAGAGCAGCATCCAGTTATTTCAAGGCAGACATTAGCCAGACTTGTAAAGACGCAGAACAATGCCACTTTTCTAATTAAAAGTGTAGTTCTTTTTGTAAACATTATATGAGTTTATTATTGTTACATTCAAATGATATAAATATTTAAACATTTTTTTCTTTTATAATTTCTAATATGATAAATGCCATAAATATCCATAGATATTTGCAGACCCCAATAATTGTTTAAAAGACAGTTTTAAAGAGCAGTGTTAGATTTAGAACAAAATTGAGAGGAAGGTACAGAAATTTCCCATATATTAATACCTCCTGTCTCCACACGGGCATAACCTCTTCCATTATCAAATCACTCACAGAACGGACTTTCTTTTTTTAGCCGAAGATGAATCTACATGGGTACATCATATTCACTCAGAGACCACAGTTTACGTTAGAGTTCACTCTTGGTGGTGTACGTTCTGTGAGTCTGGACAAATGTTTAATGACACATGCCCATCATTATAGGGGCTTCCCAGGTGGCTCAGCAGTAAAGGATCCACTGCCAACACAGAAGATGTGGGTTCAGCCCCTGGATGGGGAAGATCCCCTGGAGGAGGAAATGGCTACCCACTCCAGTATTCTTGCCTGGAAAATCTCATGGACAGAGGAGCCTGGCGGGCCACCGTGCATGGGGTTGCAAAAGAGTCAGGCACGACTGAGCGCAGCGCCGCTCCCATCATTATGGTGTCATCCAGAGTGTTTTCACCGCCCGAAACATTGTCAGCTCTGTGCTTCTCTCACCACCCGCCCCTGGCAGCCACTGATCTTTTCACTGTTTCCATAGTTTCGCCTTCTTAGAATCATATAGTTGCGGTCATACAGTATGTAGCCTTTTCAGATTGCCTTATTTCACTTAGGAATATGTGTTTAAGCTTTCTCCATGTCTTTTCATGGCCCGAGAGCTCATTTCTTTGTTTGTGCTGAATGCTGCTCCTCTGGATGAACCGGTTTATTTATCCAGTCACCTACTGAAGTCCACCTTGGATGCTTCCACGATTTGGAAATTATGTGTAAAGCTGCTACAAACATCCATGCTCAGGTTTTTGTGTGGAGGCCTCAAGAATTTTTAGGAGGGCAAGGAGGTCCTGCTGCTTTAAGTGATACTAGGTTCTGTCACAACCCTTTATACAGGGGTCCCCAACCTCCGGGATCTAATACCTGATGATCTCAGGTGGAGCTGATGCAGTAAATCATCTGAGAACCATCGCCCTCCTCAGTGAATGGGAAAATCACCTCCCATGAAATCGGAGCCTGGTGCCCAAAGGCTTGGGGACCACTGCCCTTATACACGTCCCTTTTCCTGTCTCCCTGTGTCTTTTCAGTTTAGTTCCTGGGCTTCATCTCTTTGTCTTTTCTTATTTAGATAACTGCAGTTTAAATGATGGAAAAGAATGCTAACATCTAAACCACTGATTTGGGCCAAGTAGAAGATTCTTTGCTGTGAACTGTGCAGTCTGCTTTGGGACAGAGGGAAAGGCAGGCTGGAGTTGGAAAGCCAGCCAGCAGCCAGCAGCACATTACCTGTGTGCTTGTCGTCAAGTGAGATGTTACCTTCCTGAGCTTCCATCTGCAGAAAGGAGATAACATCTGTGCTGCTGGTTTAAATGAGAAACCGTTGAGTGGCTTTTCATTAATGCTGGCTGTGGTATGACACCTAAAAAACAAGTGGGGGGAAAGATATACAAACCCCGTTACTCTAACAAACACTCTTCCGTTCTCTCCAGTTCTTGTTTATTGACTTCATAATTTCAGAGTTATAATAGCTTAAATGTCATACTAGTTTTTTTCGCCCCCAGTGATTAAAGATCTTAGTATCTGCTTGAAAGTTCACCTTGTACTATCAGATTTGATCTTATCCTGTGTTCGAAGACAGTGACCTGACTTCTTGATGTTTTTAACCTTCCGCCACAGTAAAAGGCTCCATGAGAGGCCAGAAATAAAATTATCTGGTGGCTCAGATGGTAAAGAATCTGCCTGCAATGCAGGAAATCCAGGTTCAATCCCTGGGTTGGGAAGATCCCCTGGAGGAGGGCATGGCAACCCATTCCAGTATCCTTGCCTGGAGAATTCCATGGACAGAGGAGCCTGGTGGGCTACAGTCCATGGGGTGGCAAAGAATCAGACATGACTGACTGACCCACACCAGACATGGATTCACAGACACAATATGAGGCCTCCTGCAGCCAGTCCCCTATCCCCAGGCCCTTGAAATTCAAGTAGGTATTGGAGGGGGCGAGGTTCATGAGTGTGAGTGCGGTGTGTACAGTGGGAAGTTTGTATAGTGTCAGGCACTCCCAGGACATTAAGCCCAGGAAACAGTTTGCTTCCCCAAAAGACCAAAACCCTGGTTTTGCAGTTTCTGAGCACATCACCCCTGCCCTCCCCTGTGCAGGGATTCATCCTCTGGGGTACTGCGCCGGGGTGGTGCGGGTGCAGCCCAGCTTCCCCCATCTCTCCCCAAGACCAGCCTGCCAGGCGGAGTCCTCCCTGTCCTCACTGATGGCGGGTCCCCCAGGCTCTGGAAATGTCCCCGTGTCTAAGGGTCCCACCTGCACCGAAGTCCATAGGACAGCATGCGCTTGGCTGGGGCAGTGGCGGATTCTGGGCCGCTTGAGACTCCTTCCTGAGGTTGCAGGGAATATTTAAAAACAATATCCAGGGACATCCCTGGTGGTGCAGTGGTTAAGACTTCGCCTTCCAATGCAGGGGTGAAGGCTCTATCCCTAGTCAGGGAGCTAAGATTCCACATGCCTTGTGGCCAAAAACAAAAATAGGAAACAAGCAATCATGTAATAAATTCCATAAAGTCTTTTAAAATGGTCCCCATAAAAAAAGAGCAACATCTGAAACGTGATAAGCTTTTCACACATTTTTGAGTTTGCTTCTTGGCAAAGCGGGGCTCTCTCCTGGGCGCCAGGCTGGTGAGTGGGTGTGCACAGGTAAGGCTTCTGTGCTCAGTCGCTTCAGCTGTGTCTGACTCTTTTCGACACCGTAGACTATAGCCCGCCAGGCTCCTCTGTCCATGGGATTCTTGAGGCAAGAATACGGGAGTGGGTGCCTGTGCCCTCCTCCAGGGGATCTTCCCGAACCAGGGATCAAACCCTCCTCTCTTATGTCTCCTGCATTGACAGCTGAGTTCTTTACCACTAGCGCCACCTGGGAAGCCCTGTAAGGCTCACAGGCCTCACTAGAAGTTTCTAGATTGACGGGACCTCCCCACTATCCGTCCTCAGGGCTCCTCTCCCTGGCCTGGCTGTGCTGAGCCGGCTGCTTCCCTGTCCCCCTTCTTTCTCTTCACTGCCTCCATAAAGTCTTTTAAAATGGTCCCCATAAAAAAAGAGCAACATCTGAAACGTGATAAGCTTTTCACACATTTTTGAGTTTGCTTCTTGGCAAAGCGGGGCTCTCTCCTGGGTGCCAGGCTGGTGAGTGGGTGTGCACAGGTAAGGCTTCTGTGCTCAGTCGCTTCAGCTGTGTCTGACTCTTTTCGACACCGTAGACTATAGCCCGCCAGGCTCCTCTGTCCATGGGATTCTTGAGGCAAGAATACGGGAGTGGGTGCCTGTGCCCTCCTCCAGGGGATCTTCCCGAACCAGGGATCAAACCCTCCTCTCTTATGTCTCCTGCATTGACAGCTGAGTTCTTTACCACTAGCGCCACCTGGGAAGCCCTGTAAGGCTCACAGGCCTCACTAGAAGTTTCTAGATTGACGGGACCTCCCCACTATCCGTCCTCAGGGCTCCTCTCCCTGGCCTGGCTGTGCTGAGCCGGCTGCTTCCCTGTCCCCCTTCTTTCTCTTCACTGCCTTTTCTTTCCTTCCCTGGAGCAATGCACATTTCTCTTCCTAACATTTGCAGAAATTTGGTTTTCCCCCACAGCCTTATTTATGCACTCAGGCATATGGTGAAAACCTTTTAATTGCAGAGTCAGATAATATTGAAAACTTGAAAGTTTCCCAAACTATCCCCTCCCCCAACTGCTTATTTTTTAAAATTATTATTTATTGATTATTATTTTATTTATTTTTCTGGGCTCCAAAATCACTGCAGATGGTGATTGCAGCCATAAAATTAAAAGACGCTTACTCCTTGGAAGGAAAGTTATGACCAACCTAGACAGCATATTAAAAAGCAGAGACATTACTTTGTCAACAAAAGTCCACCTAGTCAAGGCTATGGTTTTTCCAGTGGTCATGTATGGATGTGAGAGTTGGACTATAAAGAAAGCTGAGCACCGAAGAATTGATGCTTTTGAACTGTGGTGTTGGAGAAGACTCTTGAGAGTTCCTTGGACTGCAAGGAGGTCCAACCAGTCCATCCTAAAGAGATCAGTCCTGGGTGTTCATTGGAAGGGCTGATGCTAAAGCTGAAACGCCAATACTTTGGCCACCTGATTTGAAGAGCTGCCTCATCTGAAAAGACCCTGATGCTGGGAAAGATTGAGGGCAGGAGGAGAAGGGGACTTCAGAGGATGAGATGGTTGGATGGCATCACCGACTCAATGGACATGGGTTTGGGTGGACTCTGGGAGTTGGTGATGGACAGGGAGGCCTGGCGTGCTGTAGTCCACGGTGGTCACAAAGAGTCAGACACGACTGAGCGACTGAACTGAACTGATTTTTGGCTGTGCGGGGTCTTCCTTGCTGCAGGTGGGCTTTCTCTAGTTGCCATGAGCAGGGGCTGCTCTTCATTTAGGCGTGTGAGCTGCTCCTTGCGGTGGCTTCTCTTGTGGCAGAGCACAGGTTCTAGGCACAGGGGCTTCAGCAGTTGTGGTGCCCAGGCTTCGTTGCTCTGTGGCATGTGGAATCTTCTTGGTGCGGAGATCGAACCTGTGTCCCCTGCACTGGCAGACGGATTCTCAACTGCTGGACCACCGGGGAAGTCCCCAGCCATTTATTTTTATTGTGGTGAAATAAACAGAAAATGAAATTGACCATTTTAACCTTTTTCACTTTTAAATTTTAAAAATTTATTTTTAATCGGAAGATGATTGCTCTACAGTATTCCTCTGGCTTCTGCCATACAACAATGCGAATCAGCCATAAGTACACATATGTCCCGCTACTCCTGAACCCCACCCCCACAGTAATCACAGGGCACCCAGCCGAGCTCCCCGTGCTGTACAGCAGCTTCCCAGTAGCTATCTGTTTACACATGGCCCTGTATGTATCAGTGCTACTCTCTGAATTTGTTCCACCCTCTCCTTCCCGCTACTGTGTCCAGCATTTCTTCTCTGCATCTGTGTCTCTGTTCCTGTCCTGCCTGCAAATCGGTTCATCAGTACCATTTTTCTAGATTCCACATATGTGTGTTCATAGACAATGTTTGTTCTTCTCGTTCTGAGTTCCTTTGTGTCACAGGCTCCAGGCTCGCCCAGCTCACTAGAACTGAGTACCCAGTGGCACGAAGCACATCCGTGGACTGTGCAGCCATCGCCGGCGCCCGTCTCAGAACTCTGGCACCCTCGCGGTCTGAAACTCTGTATCCGTTAAACATCAGTCCCCTCTTCCTTCCTCCCCACAGCCACTGGCAGCCACAGCTCTACTTTCTGTCTCTATTAATTTGAACTACTCTCGTTATGTCATTGGAGAAGGCAGTGGCACCCCACTCCAGTGTTCTTGCCTGGAGAATCCCAGGGACAGGGGCGCCTGGTGGGCTGCCGTCTATGGGGTCGCACAGAGTCGGGCACGACTGAAGCGACTTAGCAGCAGCAGCAGTGATGTCATATAAGTGGAATCATACCATCACTGTCCTTTTGTGTCTGGCCTTTTTCCCTTAGCAGAATGTCCTTCATGTTGCAGCAGGTGACAGAACCTCCTTTTTAAAGTTGGATAATACTCCATCATCCTTGACTGTGCCCATCTTTGCATGAAATGTTCCCTTGGCATCTCCAATTTTTTTTGCAGAGATCTCTAGTCATTCCCATTCTGTTGTTGTCCTCTATTTCTTTACACTGGGAAAGACTGAGGGCAAGAGGAGAAGGGGGCTACTGTGGTGAGATGGTTGGATGGCATTACTGACTGGATGGACATGAGTTTGAGCAAACTCAGGGAGATAGTGAGGGACAGGGCAGCCTGGCGCGCTGCAGTTCATGGGGTCGCAGAGCTGGACACGACTGAGCAACTGAACACCAGCAATACTTCATTAGATGGATGGAGCACGTTTTGTTTGTCCATTCATATGTGGATGGGCGTTTGGCCCTCGAACCACTTTGAATACCTTAGTGTTGTAGAGTTTGTTTTTTTCCTACTTTTCCTATTTTTCTATGAGTTCACATATACATGTGAACATTTTCTTGGATAAACAGAATCACACTATGTGTTCTACAGCTTTCTCTTTTAAAATTTGTTTTTATTTTCATAATACAATGATGAACCCACTTAATAGAAAAGGGACACTATGAGGTTTGGAGTGAAAAATCTGCCCCTATTCCACCCCCTTCACCCCTCATTCCCTTTTCTCATTGGCAAACACTTTCACGTCTTTCAGGGGATTCTTATGTCATTTACCTCTATTTTCCTTTAAAACATTCATAAACAGAGCTACTTCTTGATTATATAGTGATTTGTCAGCCACTCAGTCGTGTCTGACTCTTGGAAGCCCATGGACTGTAGCCCATCAGGCTCCTCCATCCATGGGATTTCCTAGGCAAGAATACTGGAGTGGGTAGCCAGTCTCTTCTCCAGGGGATCTGGTGAGCTACAGTCTATGGGGTTGCAAAGAGTTGGACAGGACTTAGCAGCTAAACAACAACAAAACAGTGGTTTGGTCACACCTGTCATGTATCTGCCGTTCCCTTCCCTCCCCGTGGACAAATTCATCCAGGAAGTCTCCCTCTGGGGCTTCAGCCTGGACTGGCTTTACCATCGTCTTCCCGGTCACTTGGGGAGTTTCCTCTGCATCTCCTTTAAAGTCAAGCCTCTGTTTTCCCAGGCCTTCTCTTTCTTGGTTGCTCTTTGTGGAGGATTAGAGGTGGCCACAGGCTCTTTTAGTGTCATTCCCGTCGAGAGGGGTGCTTCTGTGTCCTCTCCCCTGAGCCTGGGTGGCTCGGGGATGGCTCTGGCTCACAGGTATGGTTGGAGTGACAGGATGCCAGTGTCTAGGCTCAGCTCTGCGTGACTGTGGCTGGCACCTTCCGCTCTGTCTCCTGAGGCCCTGGCTTCCGTGTGGAAAGTTCTGCACCAGCCTGTGGCTGCCATGCTGTGAGGAAGCCCAAGCTGGTCCTTGAAGAGATGCCCCATAGAGAGATGCTGGCCATTCCTGACTGCTCCGGCCCCCAGCTGTTCATATCATCTCAGCTGGGACCCCAGACCTGTGAGGAGCACACAGGCCATCTCTATTAATACTTGATCCTGTGTGCCCAAGTTCCTGATGGAGTAGGAGGTAGAGTGAAATGAATTGTTGTTTTAAGCCACTAAGTTTTGGGGTACATTATTACCATAGCCATTGAGAACCAGGACAGTCTCTCATGTCATAGCTTCTTGAGAAAGGATACCAGAGAATTAACTTTTTGAGATCTTCATGTCTGAAAATATTTACTCTCAAAATTGGCTGAATATTTGTGTAGGTGTAGAATTCTAGACTGGGAATAAAATCTCCCCCAGAATTTTAAAGGCATCATGCCTCTAGATATCCAACATTGTTATTAAGGAAACTGATGCCTCCTGCACCTTGGCATTTTAGTATGTAAAGATATGACTTGTTTTTCTTCCTCCTGCCTGGAAGTTTGTAAGACTTCGATTTTAGCACTGGCTTTGTGGCATTTTACTGTGTTGTGACTTGATGGTGGTCTCTTTCTCTTTCATTGTTGGGGGCATGCTAGGGGCTCCTTTAATCTGGAAACTACTGTTCTTCAACTATTTGCATTGCTATCTTATCTGAACTCTGATTCAGATGTCAAACCTCTGGGGCTTGTCTTCTAGTTTCCTAATCTTTTCTTTCTTGTTTTTCATCTCTTTACCTTTTCATTTTTTTTCCTGGTAGACTTTCTCAACTTTATCTTCCAACTTCTCTTGAGTCATTTAAAATAACTGCTGTCATAATTTTCAAAGTTGATGGTAAGTTCTGAGATGTTTCTTTCTATTTTCTGCCTTGTCTTTGTTTCTTGAGTTCCTTCCCCCCCCCCCCACTTTGTACTTTTGACCTCTGTTTTTCATGTTTGAGGCTTTTGTTAAATGTCTAGTCAACCTTGGGTGTTTGTTCAAAATAGGAGTGAAGTGAGTAATATGAATAAATACTGGTTTATAAACAAGCAGGGTTCTTGGCCCCTGATCAAGACTTTCTTGATGAGAGAGAACCTTCCTTTCCAGGGCAGGTTAGCATTAGTGTTTTGTTTTGGTCAGGGTTAGTCCCTGAGGATGGGTGTATAGAGAATGAAGGACAGGTGATAAGCCCGGGTGCCTGAAAGGATGGTTGTGTGCTGGTCTCCTCCATATGTGACTTTAGGCTGATTAGAAAACTAAGCTCCTCTTCTGTATGAAATTTTAAAAAGCTGTGAACTCGTAAAAACAGAATAGAAAAACTCGTGAAAACAGGGACTGGTGGTAGGAGGAATAAGAGGATGTTGTTTAAAGGAACAAACCTGTGGCCGGCAGATGGCACAGTATAGTGAGTATGGACAGAGATATTGTGTTATGAATGGCAAACCTGCTGAAGACTAAGGTTTCTTTTCTTATTGAAGTAGAGTTGATTTGCAGTGTTGTGTTAGTTACTGGTGTGCAGCAAAGTTAATATATATTCTTTTTCATAATGGTTTATTACCAGAGATTGAATATAGTTCCCTGTGCTATATTGTAGGGCCTTGTTGCTTATGCATTTTATATATAGTAGTTTGTATCTGCTAATCCCAAACTTCTGATTTATCCTTTTCCTATCCCTTTTCTTCTTTGGCAACCATAAATTTCTTTTCTGTATCTGTGAGTCTGTCTTTGTTTAGTAGGTGATATCGCATGATATTTGCCTTTCTCTTTCTGACTTGCTTCCCTTAGTGTGATAATTTCCGAGTCCATCCATATATATCCCTGTGAGTATATGGACGGCATCTTCTCTGTCCGTTCATCTGCTGATGGACACTTTGGTTGCTTTGGTGTCCAGACTACTATGAATAGTGCTACTATGAACATTGGGGGTGCTGATTCCCACCCCCCTTTTTTTATATAAAGTTAGCATAAATTGTGCTAACAGTATACTTTTTAGACCTCTGGAGGAGGAAACAACAGCCCACTCCAGTGTTCTTGCCCGGAAAATCCCATGGGTCTGGGAACCTGGCGGGCTGCAGTCCACGGGGTCACAGAGTCAGACACAGCTTAGCAACTGAGCACACATTCTTTAGACATACCTGAATATGTGAGAAACTCTATAAAATGAAAGTAAAGGACTGCTAAACCAAGGTTTAGAAGAGTTGGCAGGTGAGGGCTGAGAGATGGGATCTTATATC
>SJXQ01002568.1:476975-509296 GCA_006408695.1 Aepyceros melampus | reverse complement strand
TGGGGAGGTGGGGGCGGAGGGGTGGGGGGCGGGGGCGGGGACGGGGGACACATGGGCGTGGTTTTTGGTTACTGGCTGCTTCTCTGACGGGATGAAGGTGTTTATCACAGTTTTAAGATGGTGATTCAGACTGTGTTGCCTCCCAGTTATGGTTGTAAAAGGCAGAATTGTTTTCTGGTTGGACCAACAGTTGGAAGGAAAAAAAAAAGAACTATTAGTAACCAAGAGTGCGTCCTGAGGATCGTGACAGAAAGAAAGACAGGCAGTGATCAGGAGAGACTGAGAGAGAGAGATCTAGAGAAAGATACTAAAATTCGTGCCAGTAAAGGGTCAGGAGGCTCAGGGGGCCCGCTTCCCTGCACCAGGCTCTACTCAAGGAGTGCAGTTGCTGACTGACCTGCTTTTCATATTTGATTGCTCATCTGATTCTCAAAGGTGATAATAATGAAGTTTAGAAAGGGCATGCTAGTGTGCTTAGTCACTCAGTCTGACTCTTTGTGACCCCACAGACTGTAGCCCACCAGGCTCCTCTGTGGAGTGGGTTGCCATGTCCTCCCCCAGGGGATCTCCCCGACCCAGGGACTGAACCCAGGTCTCCCGCATTGCAGGTGGATTCTTTACCATCTGAGCCACCAGGGGAGCCCTATAAAGGGCAGAGATTGGGACTCCCCAGTGGTCCAGGGGTTAGGACCTCGCCTCCCAGGCAGGTTTGATCCCTGGTCAGGGAGCCAAGATCCCACATGTCTTATGGCCGAAAAACCAAAACATGAAACAGAAGCAATATTGTGACAAATTCAATAAAGACTTTAAAATGGATCATATTAAAAAATCCTCAAACAAAAAAGGCATAGTCCTAGCTTCCTTTTCTTTAGAGAGGAGAGGAGAGAGAGAGTGTAGAGGTGGGATCTGCAGGATCTGAATTACAGTCAATAAGTTCCGTATACTAATTTAACGTGAGAAATTTCCTCAGAGAAGCTTGTGCAGAAGTCGTTTTTTGCTTCCTCACTTGTATCACTTGCTCAGTTGTGTCAGACTCTTTGAGACCCCGTGGACTGTAGCCCACTGGGCTCCTCTGTCCCTGGAATTCTCCAGGCAAGAATACTGGAGTCAGTCGCCATGCCCTCCTCCAGGGGATCTTCCCAACCCAGGGATCGGGGTCTCCCGCGTTGCAGGCAGATTCTTTACGGTCTGAACCACCAGGGAAGCCCTTCCTTATTTGCCACAGTGTTACTCCTCAAGTTGGTACAGGAATACTCACATGATCTGATTTTCAGCCAATGAAATAGGAAGGGAGGTTTCTAAGGGGTCCAGGAAAAGACGCTTCCTTGCTTATTTGAGAGATCTGTTGGATGGGCAGACCTTCTCATTTTGGATAGAGTGGAGTCTGAATGTGAGGCTGACAGGCGTGTAGCCATTTTGTCACCAACAGGGAAGCCAGCCCTAGGAGGAAATGACTCAGAGAGGCCAAGTGGAGACTCTACATTCTGATAACATGATTAAGCCACACTGTGCCCTGAAGCCTGCACTGTGTTCCTCATCCTCAGCTCCATGAAGCAGTTGCTGCTTCAGTCGTGTCCGACTCTGTGCGACCCCAAAGACGGCAGCCCACCAGGCTCCCCCGTCCCTGGGATTCTCCAGGCAAGAACACTGGAGTGGGTTGCCATTTCCTTCTGCAATGCATGAAAGTGAGAAGTGAAAATGAAGTCGCTCAGTCGTGTCTGACTCTAGCGACCCCATAAACTGCAGCCCACCAGGCTCCTCCGTCCATGGGATTTTCCAAGCAAGAGTACTGGAGTGGGGTGCCATTTGCCTTCTCCGCCATGAAGCAGTAAGTCCTCTTTATGGTTCAGGCCACTGTGAGTTGGGTTTCAACCAAACTTGTGGTTCTTAACGCAAAGCACCCCAATTAGTTTGCTTTTATTTCACTTTAGTTTCAGTTGCAGAGACAGAAGGACACAGCTTACCTTGGTTTCGGGTGCAGAGGCTGAAAGGCAGGAGCCAGGGTGATGCTGGCAGGAGTCCTTGGCTCTGCTTGCCCCATGTCTGGATGAACTCTGGCCGCCTTGGGGCCTTCGGAGCTTTGGGTGCGTGTCCCACCGCTCAGCGGCCAGGCTGGAAGAGAGGGGCTCTTCTTGGCTTCTGGCCTGGTCCAGGCCACCCTCACTGGCCCATCTGGCCACTGCTGTGGCCTTTTCTTGACATGCCATTGGGCTGGCTCACCCAGCAGAACCACGTGAGTGGGGGTGGGAGTGGGAGCCTGCTAAGACGGAGTCGGTTGATGAGGCCCAGGAAAGGAAGAGCCCGTGTGGGACACACAGCACTGGGCACCCCTCCTCGGCTTCCTCCTGAGCCCCTGGGTCGCTGCAGGGAGTGAAGGATCCTGGGAAGGGCGCCTCGGAGGCCAGGTCAGGCATTCTCACCTTGAACAGGGCACCTAGTGCTGCCTGTTAAGTTCCTTCCATGTTCCTCTGGCCGTGAGTTGGATCTGAAGTTGGGCAATACCTTGGCTTTTCTGGGCAGAGATTTGCTGACTGATTCCAGAAGGGTGTTTTGCATGAAGGAAACCAATGTCTGTGTAGAGAGGATAGGGTCATGGGTACTCATTGCTTGCTGCCTCGGAGGGGCTGCGACTTTGGAGGGAAGCAGGCCTGTTTTCTAACCGAGGTCATTCTGACTGTGTCTAGAGATCTCAGAACTGATGCTGTTCTTGTGGAAGGGGATCCTCCCACAATCCTCTGCCCTCTTCTTCCCTCCTAGAGAGCTGAGATTCTTCTGTGTCGGTGTGGATATGTTTTTATTCTTATTTACCTTGTTGCACTGAGTTTCAGTGGCATCCCTTGTCTTTCTAAGTTCCCTTCTGTCCATCCTCTGCTTTACAATGATGTCCAAGTGACAACATCTGTACTCGGTCCTCTCTCCATGAGCAATGCTTTGCTGGTGGGTTGATTCCAGGAGCAGAGACTGATTCTTACATAGCTGTGACTGTGACAACGGGATCCTGACTGTGACAAAAGGAGACGGCCCTGCTGATTAATGGTCACTCACCCTTCTGTTCTGGAGAAGGCGATGGCACCCCACTCCAGTACTCTTGCCTGGAAAATCCCATGGACGGAGGAGCCTGGTAGGCTGTAGTCCATGGGGTCGCTGAGAGTTGGACATGACTCAGTGACTTCACTTTCACTTTTCACTTTCATGCACTGGAAAAGGAAATGGCAACCCACTCCTGTGTTCTTGCCTGGAGAATCCCAGGGACAGGGGAGCCTGGTGGGCTGCTGTCTGTGGGGTTGCACAGAGTCGGACACGACTGAAGCGACTTACCACCAGCAGCAGCAGCACCCTTCTCTTCACAGCAACAGCTCTATGGACCACATGGAAACCTCTGTTTCTTTGACACTGTCTACTGGCTTACTGTGGGGCTTCCCAGGGGGCACAGTGGTAAAGAACTTTCCTGTCACCGCAGGAGATATAGGAGATGCAAGTTCAATCTGTGGCTGTCAGGAAGATCCCCTGGAGAGGGAAATGGCAACCCACACCAGTATTCTTACCTGGAGGATTCCATGCATAGAGGAGCCTAGTGGGCTAAAGTCCATTGGCTCACAAACAGGTAGACATGCCTGAGTGATTGAATATTCACACATGGGCTTATTGTGAGAACTCAGACATCATGGGAGACCCTAGAACCCCAGGATCTCTCCCCAGCCCCTCCTGGCAGCTGTGGCAGAGTGTTGATCTCCACTTGGCCCTTTGGGGACCCCAGGCCCTGAAGTCCGGGGGTCATTGGCCCCTGAGGGAATCTCCGTGGCCATTCTCCAAGTTCCCTTTTACCTGTACATGGACAGGTAGGTGGACAGGTAGCTCTCAGGGTGCAGCAGGGGACCCTGGCTCCTGTGCACATTTAAATCCCTGAGGGTGCCTCCTACACACTCAGTGAATGGATCTATTTTTGAAAATGATGGATTTTCCCTCTAGATCTTCTACTGTGAGTTTGTGTACAGTAATGTTCAGAAAAAGACCCTGATGCTGGGAAAGACTGAAGGCAAAGGAGAAAAGGGCAGCAAGAATCAGATCTTTGGATAGCATCACCAACTCAGTGGACATGAATCTGAGCAAACTCTGGGAGATAGTGAAGGCCAGGGGAGGCTGGTGTGCTGCAGTCTTTGGGGTCGCAAAAAGTTGGATGCAACTTAGCGACTGAACGATGACAACAGTATTCAGGTGGCGCAGTGGTGAAGAATCCACCTGCCAACGCAGGAGATGCAGGTTGGATCCCTGGGTCACGAAGATCCCCTGGGGAAGGAAATGGCAACCCACTCGAGTATTCTTGCTTGTGAAATGCCATGGACAGAGAAGCCTGGTGGGCTACAGTGCTTGGGGTCGCAAAGAATCAGACACAACTGGGCATGCAGCACACACGCACACAAGGTCGCTCCAAAGACATCCTTTGAGTCACCAAAAGTATCACCGTAGTTGGATACAGGGAGCCCCATAAGCCAGCAGACACCACCATCCTGTGGTCAGAGTATGACCTTAGGAGGGAGTCAGGCCTGATGATACTTGTAGACCATGGGGCTGGGCATCCTCCGAGACCCTGACCTGTTGGCCACAAACCCATCCTTTCTTAGCTAATCTCTCAGGGGCCAAAAAGAAGGCTGAGCGCCAAAGAATTGATGTTTTCAGACTGATGCTGGAGAAGACTCTTGACAGTCCCTTGGACAGCAAGGAAATTAAACCAGTCCTAAAGGAAATCAACCCCGATTATTCATTGGAAGGGCTGATGCTGAAGCTAAAGCTCAATACTTTGGCCACCTGATGCAAAGAGCTGACTCATTGGAAAAGACCCGACTCACTGGAAAAGACCCTGATGCTGGGAAAGACTGAGATTGGGAGAAGGGGACGACAGAGGTTGAGATGGTTGGATGGCATCACTGACACAATGGACATGAGTTTGAGCAAACTCTGGGAGGCAGTGAAGGACAGGAAAGCCTGGTGTGCTGCAGTCCATGGGGTCACAAAGAGTCAGACACAGCTGAGAGACTGAACAACAACAGGGGCCACTCCCATCAGCACCTCTCCCATGAAGCCTAAAAAGTAACCCTCCTTGTTTGAAGCTTCAAGTCTCATTTCTCAGCCAGTCGCCATCCTGGAGGTTGAGATGGAGTGGTGACCCCGACCAATCAGAAGCCGCCCTCGGGCGGGGCTGACACAGCGTCCCCAGGGTCCTGGTGGGGGAGGAAGAGCCAGCAGCAGTCTGCACCACGTGTCTTCACCTAATGACAGTCTGGTGACAGCTTGTATTTTCATCTTGCGAGACTGTATCTGTTCCTGTCCCCCGCTCCCTCAGCCCTGCCTCCCCCTCGGCTCCCTTCCTCTTCACCTTCCTCCCCTTTCCTCCTTCCCTCCCCTCCCGCTCCCTCCCTCCCTGGGACTTCCTCTCTCTGCCCACAGACACCCCGCTCCTCAGCCTACCCTGCACAGCCACTGGGTACTCGCTGCTCTGCCTTCTCTCAGCTCCTCCCGACAGAGCCAAGTAAAGGTAATTGCTAAACCCAAAGCTCCCCATTCCAGAAAACCACCAGGCTATCCCAGGGAGGGAACGCCCGTCCAGCCACGGGACGTCTGATGATGACACGTGAACTGCCTGCAGGGCCCTCTTCCTCCTGCTTTGACTTCCATGCTGGACTCCAAGCCCTTTGAGCATGGGAACTGGCCTGGCTTCTTTTGAGCATTGAGATGGAGCAGGCGCTTTAGCAAAAGCTCAGGAAGGAAGGGGAAAAGCCAGGATGGAGGGGGAGGTTCCCTTCCATCAGTTCCGCGCACTCAGTTCCTCGGTCACTTGGTAGGGGTCCAGGAAGCAAGGATGGGGTCTAGAACTGCCTCCTTCAGGGATTCCTGTGAGGTTTTTGTCTTCAGGGAAGGACTTTCCTTCCTCTTCCCTTTCCTCTCAATATTCATAGCCTTTCTTTTCCACTTGCAACCTCTGTACTTTGCTCATCAGCCAAGGTGTTGGGTTGGCCAGAAGTTCATTCGGGTTTTTTCATAAGATGTTATGCAAAAATCAGAACGAACTTTTGGACATCTTCCCAGTTGAGGGAACTTCATGGCCTGCATTAAACCGCAGCGCTTAGAAACCACCCGCTTTGCATCTTCTCAGGCGCCTGCTGGCTCGGGGCCTTCAGCCTTTGACAGTTACCGCAAGATGATTCAACAGTTTCTTTTTCATTCACCGTCTACTCATTCACCAGGCTGTGTGTGGGGTTCACGGGGTGGTGCTGAGGTTTGGGGGTCGGAGGTCGAGTTGTGATCACGATGTTTGCTAGAAGGCGGATGGGCCCTGTGCTGGCTGCCTCTGGGGGGTCCTGTGTGCTCTCAGTGGGGTACACCTCGATTTTTAATAGAGATAAAGCATTTTTTTGGTGTTTTTTTTTTTACAATAGTGAAAGATGAATATCAGTTGGGGTGATACTTTTATCAGCCAGACAAAAAATAAAAAATAATTACAAATGCAAGCCATAACGGGAACATGAGTAACTTGACAATATAAAACAGTTACATACAATTTAGGGAGTCAAGCAGAGTGATGTGGTAAGTGGAAGTGCGTACATGCACATGTTTCATCCGTCTAGCCAGTCTGTGTTTTTTGGTTGGTGCATTTAATCCATGTACATGTAAGGTGGTTATCGATATGTATGATCCTATTACCATTTCCTTAACTGTTTTGGGTTTGTTTTCTATAGGTCTTTTCCTTCTCTTGTGTTTCCTGTCTAGAGGATTTCCTTCGGCATTTGTTGTAAAGCTGGTTTGGTGGTGCTAAATTCTCTTTAACTTTTGCTTGTCTGAAAGCTTTTGACTTCTCCAAGATGAAGCATTTTTGATTCTTGCTATTTTCAGAGAGAAGAGGGAGTTTGTTCGGGGCTGAGCGGGAGGTGTCTCCAGAAGCAGATTGCCAAAGAGACCAGGATAAAGGCGTGGATTATTGGAGCAGAGCACTGCTGGGAGACCAGGGTTGGTTTTCAAGTTCTTGTTAGTTTTTCACCCTAGAACGTCTGTGTTGCGTGGAGACACATGGTGATCTCCAGGCACCAGGGATGTTCTTTGTCAGGAACATTCAAATTAGGTATCTGAAGGTGTGCTTTCCCTTAGACCAAATCTGATTTTGATTTGAAGTTGGAAAAAAACACCCACCATTGCTTTTAAAAAATGATTTGTGTGTGTATACGTGTTTTAATACACAAAGGTCTTTTTTAGTGGTGGTGTTGTCTTGCTTGTCTCTTTTTATTCTATTTTAAAATTAATTTTTGTTAAAATCTAGTTGCTTTACGATGTTGCGTTAGCTTCTGCTGCTGCTGCTGCTGCTGCTGAGTCGCTTCAGGCAGGTCCAACTCTGTGCGGCCCATAGATGGCAGCCCACCAGGCTCCTCTGTCCCCGGGATTCTCCAGGCAAGAACACTGGAGTGGGTTGCCATGTGTTAGCTTCTAATGTACAGCAAAATGAATCACTCATATTTATGTATGTATGTATCAAGATTGCTGAGAGAAATATCAATAACCTCAAGATATGCAGATGACACCACCCTTATGGCAGAATGTGAAGAGGAACTAAAGAGCCTCTTGATGAAAGTGAAAGAAGAGAGTGAAAAAGTTGGCTTAAAGCTCAGCATTCAGAAAATGAAGATCATGGCATCTGGTCCCATCACTTCATGGGAAATAGATGGGGCAACAGTGGAAACAGTGTCAGACTATTTCTTTGGGCTCCAAAATCACTGCAGATGGTGACTGCAGCCATGAAATTAAAAGATGCTTACTCTTTGGAAGGAAAGTTATGACCAACCTAGATAGCATATTCATAAAGCAGAGACATACTTTGCCAACAAAGGTCCATCTACTCAAGGCTATGGTTTTTCCAGTGGTCATGTATGGGTGTGAGAGTTGGACTGGGAAGAAGGCTGAGCACCGAAGAATTGATGCTTTTGAACTGTGGTGTTGGAGAAGACTCTTGAGAGTCCCTTGGACTGCAAGGAGATCCAACCAGTCCCTCCTAAAGGAGATCAACCCTGGGTGTTCTTTGGAAGGACTGATGCTAAAGCTGAAACTCCAGTACTTTGGCCACCTCATGTGAAGAGTTGACTCATTGGAAAAGACCCTGATGCTGGGAGGGATTGGGGGCAGGAGGAGAAGGGGACGACCGAGGATGAGATGGCTGGATGGCATCATGGACTCTATGGGCGTGAGTATGAGTGAACTCTGGGAGTTGGTGATGGACAGGGAGGCCTGGCGTGCTGGGATTCACGGGGTCGCAAAGAGTTGGACACGACTGAGCGACGGAACTGAGCTGATGTATATACACGTGCATGCGTCTGTACATATACACCAGGGCTTCCCCGGTGGCTCAGGAGATAAAGAATCTGCCTGCAATGTGGGAGACCTGGGTTAATCCCTGGGTCAGGAAGATCCCCCAGAGAAGGGAATGGCTACCTGCTCCAGTATTCTTTCTTTACTAATGTATCTATTTATGGCTGTGCGGGTCTTTGTTGCTGTGCGGGTTTTTCTCCGGTTGTGGCGAGCGGGGGCTGCCCTCTAGCTGCTGTGTCCAGGCTTCTCCCTGCAGTGGCTCTCCTGTTGCAGAGCGCAGGCTCAGGGTGCAGGGCTCAGTAGCTGCAGCTCCTGGGCTCTAGAGCGCAGGCTCAGGGTGCAGGGCTCAGTAGCTGCAGCTCCTGGGCTCTAGAGCGCAGGCTCAGTTGTGGTGGTGGACCATCCGAGGCCTGTGGATCTTCCTGGATCAGGGACTGAGCCCGTGTCTCCTGCACTGGCAGGTGGATTCTCTCCCACTGAGCCGCAGGGAAAGCCCCACTCCAGTATTCTTGCCTGGAGAATTCCAAGGAAGAAGAGCCTGGCGGGCTCTATAGTCCCTGGGGTCGCAAAGAGTCAGACACCACTGAGTGACTAACGCTTTTATTTTTTTTTTCATATATATATCCCTTCTTTTTTCATATATGCTCTCTTCCTAACACTTGTCTCTTTTTAAAATGGACTTTTTATTTTGAAATACTTTTCAATTGATAGGAAAGTTGAAGATATAATACAGAGAGTTCCCATCATCCTCTTGGCAAGTTGCCCCTGTTAACATTTTACAGAACCACGGCCCATTTGCCGAAATGAAGAAGGTAGCCTTGGTCCATTGCCATGAACGCAATCCTGGACTGCTTTGGTTTCATCGTTTCCCCATGGCGGCTCTTTCTCTTCCAGGACATGTGCTTCATTGCCATAGCTCCTTGGTCTCCTCTGGGCTGTTTGAAGAAGACAAAAAGACAATTCCTCTTTCTTTCCCTGTTTTTCATGACCTTGACACTTTTGGAAAGTTTTGGTCAGATATTATGTTGAATGTCCCTCACTCTGGGCTTGTCTGATGTTTTTCTCACATTTAGGCTGAGGTTATGAGTTCTGGGAAAGTGTGTGAGGGGGAGTGCCCTTCTCGTCACATCCTATGATTTGATAAGATACTATCGTATCACATCACACCAGTCACATCATATCATATCACACCATGGCATACATCCTGTCGATGTGGCTCGGATTTTTTTCTTTTGCTGTAAAGTACAATGAAATAAAAAATTATCAAGTGTACACTCTCAGAATTTTGGCAAATACATTCACCCAGGTAACTCAAACCTCTATCAAAGTAGAGAACATTACTATCAAGCTGAAGTTCAGGCCATCTGATGCGAACAGCTGACTCACTGGAAAAGCCCCTGATGCTGGGAGGGATTGGGGGCAGGAGGAGAAGGGGACGACAGAGGATGAGATGGCTGGATGGCATCACCGACTCGATGGACATGAGCTTGAGCAAACTCTGGGAGATGGTGAAGGACAGGGAAGCCTGGCGTGTGGCAGTCCGTGGCGTTGCAAGACTCGGACACGACTTTGTGATTGAACAACAACACTATCAGCCTGGAAAGTTCCCCCGTGCCCCTCTCATGCCCACCCCACCTCTGCCCTCCCTTCCAAGAGACAACCACTCTTCTGCTTTTGTCCCTGCTGTGTTTTGGTTTTGTTTGTTTCAGAATTTAATAGAAATGGAATCTTACAGTGTGTTCACACGGCATTTTTTTGTGGTATAATAATTCAATTTAATCCCAGAAAGCAATGAAAATGCATGAACCACAGCTACAGTAGACACTCAGGAGGAATCTTATTAGCCATGTTGAGTGGGAGAAGCCAGGCACAAGAGATGACATCGCGACTAATCCCATTTCTATAATATTCACAAGTGTCAAAAATAATTCATGGCATTACAGGTCAGGAGGGCAGCTAGCATGGGCAGGAGAGAGGGCGTGCTCGAGAGAGGCCACGGAGGGAGTCAGCTGATGTGCTGTGACTTCCATGGACTTGGCTGGGATTATACAGGTGGGTGTAATCTTTGTGATAATTCATTAGGCTGTACTTTTATGACTGTTGCTTTGTTCTTGGGGTATTACATATTATTAAAATGCTTATAAGATACTAGTTTATGCCCATCAGTTGTGTGTGTGTGTGTGTATGTGAGTGTATTTGATGATGCCATGTGTATTCCCTATCTATTGATGCATAGCTGTTGCTGCTGAGTCGCTTCAGTCATGTCCAACTCTGTGCAACCCCATAGACGGCCTCCTACCAGGCTCCCCCATCCCTGGGATTCTCCAGGCAAGAACACTGGAGTGGGTTGCCATTTCCTTCTCCAAGGCATGAAAGTGAAACGTGAAAGTGAAGTCGCTCAGTCGTGTCTGACTCTTCGTGACCCCATGGACTGCAGCCTACCAGGCTCCTCCGCCCATGGGATTTTCCAGGCAAGAGTACTGGAGTGGGGTGCCATTGCCTTCTCCAATTGATGCATAGCAAATTACCTCAAAACTCAGCAGCCGGTTTCTGTCGGTCAGGAATTTCACAGCACTTAGCTGGGTCTTCCATGACGTTGCATGTAGGGTGTTGGCTGGGGCTGAATGTGTATAAAGGTTTGGCTGGGGCTGGCAGAGCCACCTCAGAGGTGGGGCACTCACATGGCCAGTTGGCTGGAGGCCTCAGCCTCTCCCCGGGGGGATTTTTCTGTCAGGCTGCTTGAGTGTCCACATCGTGGTTTCTGGCTTCCTCCAGAGTGAGAGATCCCAGAGAGTCCGAAACAGTGTTTTCTAGATTGACACATGCCACGTATACGTGTCAGTAGTGCATTGCTTGGGCTTCCCCGGTGGCTCAGCAGTAAAGAATCTGCCTGCAATGCAGGAGACCCAGGTTCGATCCCTGGATCGGGTAGATCCCCTGGAGAAGGGAATGGCTCCCCACTGCAGTATTCTTGTCTAGGAAATCCCACGGACAGAGAAGCACATACACAGTGCATTCCTTTTTATTGCTACATAATATTCCATTTTATGACTAGATCATAATTTATCAATTCCGTTAATGAATGATCGCTGTCTGGATGCTTTCCAGTTTGGGGCTCTTATGAATAAAGCTGATACGAACATTCTTCTACAAGAATTTTTAAAAGAATGTTTATTTATGTGTTTGGCTGGCTCGATCTTAGTCGCAGTACTTGGGACCTTTGATCTCCGTCGCGGCGTGTGGCTTTTTTAGTTGCGGCGTGTGGGGGTTTTCGTTGCAGCATTCAAACTCTTAGATGTGCACTGGGGGTCTAGCTCTCTGATCAGTGGCTGAAGCTGGGCCCCTTGCACTGGGAGTGCAGAGTCTTACCTCTGGGCCACCAGGGAAGTCCTGAGATTGGCTTATTTCACTCAACGCACTGCTTGGAGATCCGTCGCACTGGTCATGTATATTGGTTGTTCACCCCTTTTTATTGCTGTATCATGCTCTACTGGATAAATGTAGCACAGTTTATCTGTTCCCTGATCGAGGGATGTTTGGATTACGTCTAGTCTTTGGTGATTACAATTAAAGTTGCTATAAACACACATGTATAATGTTTGCGTAAATGAAGGATTTCATTTCTCTCTAGTGAATACCCAGGAGTGGAATTGCTGAGCTGTAAACTCAAGTGTGTGTTTAACTTCATGTTCTTGCCGTTCAGTCACTAAGTTATGTCCGACTCTTTTCGACCCCATCAGCTGCAGCACGCCAGGCTTCCCTGTCCTGCACTCTCTCCTGGAGTTTGCTCAGGCTCATGGTGACTGAATTCATGATGCCATCCAACCATCTCACCTTCTGCCGTCCCCTTCTCCTCCTTTCCCCAGTCTTTCTCAGCATCAGGATCTTTTCCAATGAGTCAGCCCTTGTCATCAGGTGGCCAAAGTATTGGAGCTTCAGCATCTGTCCTTCCAGTGAATATTCAGGGTTGATTTCCTTTAGGATTGACTTCATCAGACACTGTTAAACTTTTCCAGAGAGGCTGTAGCATTTTTTTCAAAATTTCCACTACCAGTGAACAAGAGATCCAGTTACTCTCTGTCTTCTTAACACTTGATATTATCATTTTTTTTATTTCAGCCTCTCTGTTAGGTATTTATGGTTCAGCTTTTAAATTAGTGTCTTATAGTTTGGTCCTGATTCCACAGGTGGAACTTCCCAGTGAGGCACTGTCTTACTAATACTTATGCTGGACGTCCATCCCCTACATGACTCTGAGGAACAGTGAAGCTCCTGTTGTTTGCTTTTGCTCTTGCCTCTAATGATCCTAGCTCAGAGGTTTTCAAGCTTGCTGTTAATAATGGAACCATGTTTAAAAAGCTAAGTCCTACACAGACCACCAATAGAGAAATCAGATGGTGGAGCTGCTGGGAGTAGAGCCAGCCCTCTCTGTACCCCATCACCACCCCAACAGCTGTCCTCAAGGTGCTGCTCAGCACACGAGTCCCAGCTCTTGCTCTCAACTCTCATGCCATCTACCCAGGACCAGCCAGCTCTCTTAATCCCATAGGACCTCTCTCTGCCACTTATGGCACAGACATAAAAATATTTGCCAAATCTTCATATCTTACAGACCCAAATCTGTTAAAATACCAAAAACCATTGTTATTTATGATTTATACCTTGTATGTATATGTGTGCTGAGTCTGTCTCACTCTGTGACACCATGGAGTGTCTCCTGCCAGGCTCCTCTGTCCCTGGAATTTTCAAGGAAAGAATACTGGAGTGGGTTGCCATTTCCTCCTCCAGGGCATCTTCCTGACCCAGGGATTGAACCCCAGTCTCCTTCACTGGCAGGTGGATTCTTTGTACCACTGCACCCCCTGGGAAGGCCAGTAATCTTAGTCGGCCACCTTAAATGCTAAATACTGTTTGTATAACAAAGCTTCCCAGGGGGCGCAGTGATAAGGAATCCACCTGCTGGTGCAGGAGATGCAAGAGATGTGAGTTCAATCCCTGGGTCAGAAGATGCCCTGGAGTAAGAAATGGCAACCCACTCCAGTATTCTTGCCTGGAAAATTCTGTGGACAGAGGAGCCTGGTGGGCCTCAGTCCTGGGGTCACAAAGAGCCAGACATGACTGAGCACAAGAACACACAGAAAGACTAAGATCGCTAAGTGTAGAGATTAATATTTAAAAGCATAACATGCACAAACAAACATGTATGTTTCATGGGAGAGCTGAAACGTGTATATGTGTGCTGCACCCCTGACTTTTCCATCACAGAGATAGTTTCCTCTTTGCTTGAAAAGCATTAGGAATTTAGACATTCATATTATGATAAGCAGATGTTCAAGCTTTCAGGAGGACAGATTCTAAGATTTTTTTCATCCAGCTTTGCTCTCTTTGTTAAATAGTAATTCCTTGGGATGGCTGTTGACCCAAGCTGTTGAAGAACGAGCGCCATCTAGTGGTTATATTTAGGTGTACAGGTCAAAATAAGTTGGTCCTTTAACTTACAGTCAGCCGTGGTAGCGTAGAGGTTAGGCGGGCAGGTCGGCAGGCAGGCTAGGCTCCGTAGGTAAGAAGAGGTGGCAAGAATACACGCAAGAACTGTACAAAAAAGATCTTCATGACCCAGATAATCATGATGATGTGTTGTCTTGGACAGCCATTTTGCTTTTATGCATTTATTTTTCTTGGGGATGGTCTTGATCCCTGTCTCCAGTACAGTGTAACAAACCTCCATCCATGGTTCCTCAGGCACTCTGTCTATCAGATCTAGTCCCTTAAATCTATTGCTCACCTACACTGTATAATCATAAGGGATTTGATTTAGGTCATACCTGAATGGTCTAGTGGTTTTCCCCATTTTCTTCAATTTAAGTCTGAATTTGGCAATAAAGAGTTCAAGATCTGAGCCACAGTCAGCTCTTGGTCTTGTTTTTGCTGACTATATAAAGCTTCTCCATCCTTGGCTGCAAAGAATATAATCAATCTGATTTTGGTGTTGACCATCTGGTGATGTCCATGTGTAGAGTCTTTTCTTGTGTTGTTGGAAGAGGGTGTTTGCTATGACCAGTGCGTTCTCTTAGCAAAACTGCATTAGCCTTTGCCATGCTTCATTCTGTACTCCAAGGCCAAATTTGCCTGTTACTCCAGGTGTTTCTTGATTTTCTACTTTTGCATTCCAGTCCTCTATAATGAAAAGGACATCTTTTTTGGGTGTTAGTTCTAAAAGTTCTAGTAGTTCTTCATAGAATTGCAGAAAGTGAAGAAGAACTAAAGAGCTTTGTGATGAAAGTGAAAGAGGAGAGTGAAAAAGTTGGCTTAAAGCTCAACATTCAGAAAACGAAGATCATGTCATCCAGTCCCATCACTTCATGGCAGATAGATGGGGAAACAGTGGAAACAGTGGCTGACTTTATTTTTTGGGGCCCCAAAATCACTGTAGATGGTGATTGCAACCAGGAAATTAAAAAATGCTTACTCCTTGGAAGTAAAGTTATGGTCAATTTAGATAGCATATTAAAAAGGAGAGACATTACTTTGTCAACAAAGGTCTGTCTAGTCAAGGCTATGGTTTTTCCAGTGGTCATGTATGGATGTCAGAGTTGGACTATGAAGAAAGCTGAGCACCAAAGAATTGATGCTTTTGAACAGTGGTGTTGGAAAAGACTCTTGAGAGTCCCTTGGATTGCAAGTAGGTCTATCCAGTCCATCCTAAAGGATGTCAGTCCGGGTGTTCATTGGAAGGACTGATGTTGAAGCTGAAACTCCAACACTTAGGCCACCTGATGCAAAGAGCTGACTCATTTGAAAAGACCCTGATGCTGGGAAAGATTAAGGGCAGGAGGAGAAGAGGATGATAGAGGGTGAGATGACTGGATAGCATCACTGACTCAATGGACATGAGTTTGGGTAAACTCCGGGAGTTGGTGATGGACAGGGAGGCCTGGTGTGCTGAGGTTCATAGGGTTGCAAAAACTCTGACAAGACTGAGTGACTGAACTCAAATATCTAGCTTAGCCACCTCCTACAATTGTGTAAACTAATTCATTTCAGTCAATTTCTGTCTCTCTCTTTCTTTTTATCTATATATATCAATATAGATATATCTGCTGCTGCTGCTAAGTCGTGTCAGTCATGTCTGACTCTGTGCAACCCCATAGATGGCAGCCCACCAGGTTCCTCTGTCCCTGGGATTCCCCAGGCAAGAATACTGGAGTGAGTTGCCATTTCTTTCTCCAATGCCTGCATGCATGCTAAGTTGCTTCAGTCGTGTCCAACTCTGTGCAACACAATGGATAGCAGCCCACCAGGTTTCTCTGTCCACGGGATTCTCTAGGCAATAGTACTACAAGTGGGTTGCCATTTCCTTCTCCAATATATGTATATATATATATATATATATATATATATATATATATGATCCTGAGTCTTAGGGTCTGTTGGAGCACCATTTTCATAGGGCCCTATAGAAACTGGCTTTTATGAACCCACACGGCCACTTCAGCACATGCAAGTCAAACCCCAGGGCTCAAGGGTCCCCTGAAGGCTGGTAAACTTTCTCTCCCACCCTGACAAATCTGAGGTTGGGAAGCCAGGTACCCACTGGGACTCTGACACAGCATGGTAGGCAGCAAAGAGGAACCAGTCTCGTCGAACTCTTGCAAGCCAATGGACTGTAGCCCACCAAGCTCCTCTGTCCATGGAATTCTCCAGGCCAGAATACTGGAGTGGGTAGCCATTCCCTTCTCCAGGATCTTCCCAACCCAAGGATCAAACCAAGGTCTCCCGCACTGCAGGCAGATTCTTTACCATCTGAGCCACCAGAGAAGCCCAAAGAGGCACTGCTGCTGCTGCTGCTGCTGCTAAGTCACTTCAGTTGTGTCCAACCCTGTGTGACCCCAGAGATGGCAGCCCACCAGGCTCCACCATCCCTGGGATTCTCCAGGCAAGAACACTGGAGTGGGTTGCCATTTCCTTCTCCAGTGCATGAAAGTGAAAAGTGAAAGAAGTCGCTCAGTCATGTCCAACTCTTTGCAACCCCATGGACTGTAGCCCACCAGGCTCCTCCATCCGTGGGATTTTCCAGGCAAGAGTACTGGAGTGGGGTGCCATTGCCTTCTCCAATATATATATTAATATATATATAAGTATATATACATAAATAATAATTTTATTTAATACATATATGTATATCCTTTTGGTTCCATTTTGCTTGTGAACCTTGACTGATAACACTGAGAGAATAAAAAAGGTGTCTTTAAGAGGAGTTAGAAAAAGCAAGAGAATACGATAATATTATAATAGATAATATGAAGAATGGTCAACGAGTGGAATTGGAGGATTAATTGTCATCCTTTAAGACTGCTTAGATGCTTCCTCATACACTCTGCCATCTTTACCTCCAGCCTGTGTAGTTTTTTCTTTTCTGTCTTGTCTATTGCCTCTGTTATGGATTGTAATTATTGACATGTTTGTGATTACCCTACTCTCCATTTCTTGGCATGTGAGTTGTGAGACAGGGTAAAATTCATCTCTTCATCCCCGGCAGATAGCTTATTTCCTGACTCACATTAGGGACTGAATAAACATTTGTTGATAAGTCAATGAGAGTCCACACCTTTGGGGCTCAAAGATGCCCCACCCGGCCATTCTATGGATGAGGGAGGGCTTTCTGGAGGAAACAGCCTCTGCGAACTATCAGAAGGAAAACTCCAGCCAGTTTTTCTGGATCTGATTTCCTCTATCCATTTGTTGGTGCCTTCAGGAGCATGCAGTTTGCTGGGCCCTCTTCTCTGTAACACGGTCCCATCAACATATTTCCTGTGTCTCTAAGAAATGGAAGTCAGTGCGTTTTACTTGATACTGCTTCACTGAAAGATCCACTGGCCACTTCACATACACTGGCACCTCTCACAAGGGTATTTTGGTATTTTGAGAGGCTGGTGGATAGTTCCATCTTCGGACACCTTCCTTGGGCTCTTTTAATTCTTCTCCTTGTTAGCAGCAGAATCTGAACCATTTCCAAACATGTATGTGCTGGATAGTGTCCTCTTTGCAATACTAGAAGCAATGTTTTTCCTTGCAAGAAAAAGAAAGCAGAGTTTCTTCTGAAGGGGTCCAGGTGGTGACTTTCTCTTGCAGATGGATTTCCCCTCTGACAGTCCAGAAGTGTGACTCACCTTCTGGAAACTTCAGGGAAAGGAAGATGTGCAACACTTTCTTCCTTCCTTCTCTAAAGAATCTGTATCTTCTAAACTTTTTTTTTGGTATGTGCTTCTCATCTCTTCTTTGTTGGAAATAGGAAATTCATGCTTATTTATTGAATAAAAACTGTTGAAAAAACTGAAATTGTTAATAAAGATGAAAATGTAATTGGAGAAATGGCTCATTCTAGACCTGGGCATGGAATAATATAAGATGAGCCTGGCATATCTTGGAGAACTTCTAAATAAGGAAGGTCTAAACAAACAAGCTAAAAAATAAAAACTTCATTGATTTATATTATGTGAAAGGGGCATGAGAGTCAACTGAAAGCGATGCCCATGGGCAAAGCTGGACAAATTTGAGCAAAAATATAAGCAAAGTAGCACTGCATTATAACCCAAAGTGTAAATAAATATTCATGTGTCCACACTGATAGAGATAAATGATTGAATAATAGATAAATGGGGGAGAAGAGACAAATCTCCCATACAGAGGATGTCCAAATAAGTTGTGTAGATACTCCATCCTAAAGGAAAGGGCATAACTCCTCCCTTCTTAAGTGTGGACTGTATACACTGGCTTCCTTGAAAAATGTATACAGTATAGAAAGGGGGAAAAAGAGTAACTTTATAGCAGATAAAGCTGAAAAACACTATTTTAGCCAGGGGACCAAGATTAACTTCAACAATAATTAGTCATGCTGATTGTATGTCATGCTGATTGTATGACCCATCCATCTTGGGTGGCCCTACACAGCATTGAGTTAGAGAAGGCTGTGGTCCACGTGATCAGATTGATTAATTTTCTGTAACTGTGGTTTTCATTCTGTCTGCCCTCTGATGGAAAAGGATAGGAGGTTTATGGAAGCTTCCTGACGGGAGAGACAGACTGAAGGGGAAACTGGGTCTTGTTCTGATGGGCAGGGCCATGATCAATAAATCTTTAATCCAATTTTCTGTTGATGGGTGGGGTGTGTTCCCTCCCTGTTATATGACCTGAGGCCAAACTATGGTGGAGGTAATGAAGATAGTGACAACCTCCTTCAAAAGGTCCCATGCACTCAGTGCCCCTCATCCTGCAGCAGGCCACCGCTGACCCATGCCTCTGCCTTAACACTCATGGGCATGTCTGGCTCAGCCTCTTGTGGGGTCACTGCTCCTTTCTCCTGGGTCCTGGTACACACAAGGTTTTGTTAGTGCCCTCAAGGAGTCTGTCTCCCAGTCCTGTGTAAGTTCTGGGCACTCTATGGTGGGGTTAATGGCGACCTCCTCCAAAAGGTCTCATTCCATACCCAGGTCTACTGCACCCAGAGCCCCTGCCCCTGCAGCAGTCCACTGCAGACCCATGCCCTGCAGGAGACACTCAAACGTAGTTCTGTCTCAGTCTCTGTGGGGACTCTGTGTCCTGGTGCACACAAGATTTGTTTGAGCCATCTGAGCATTTCTGGCGGGTATGGTGTTTGATTCTAAATGCAATTTTGCCTCTCCTACCATCTTCATGAGGCTTCTCCTTTGCCCTTGGAGGTCAGGTATCTCCTCATAGCTACCCAGCACCATGCAGCTGCTGCTCCAGGGCCACCCAGCCTTCAACAGCATGTGAACCATGAACTTTCAGATGTTCAAGCTGCATTTAGAAAAGGCAGATGAACCAGAGATCAAATTGCCAACACAGAGGAACCAGAGATCAAATTGCTAACAACTGTTTGATCATTGAAAAAGCAAGAGAATTCTAGAAAAACATTTATTTCTGCTTTATTGACTATGCCATAGCCTTTTTTTTTTTAAAGTAAATTATTTATTTTAATTAGAGGTTAATTATTTTACTATATTGTATTGGTTTTGCCATACATCAACATGAATCCACCACAGGTATACACGTGATCCCCACCCTGAACCCCCCTCCCTCCTCCCTCCCCAATGCCAAAGCCTTTGACTGTGGGATCACAACAAACTGTGGGAAATTCTGAAAGAGATGGGAATACTAGACCACCTGACCTGCCCCTTGAGAAATCTGTATGCAGGTCAAGAAGCAATAGTTAGAACTGGACATGGAACAACAGACTGGTTCCAAACTGAGAAAGGAGTACATCAAGGCTGTATATTGTCACCCTGCGTATTTAACTTATATGCAGAGTACATTATGAGAAAAGCTAGACTGGATGAAGCACAAGCTGGAATCAAGATGGCTGGGAGAATTATCAATAACCTGAGATATGAAGATGGCACCACACTTATGGCAGAAACTGAAGAACTAAAGAGCCTCTACTAAACATCACTACGAATGAAGCTAGTGGAGATGATGAAATTCCAGTTGAGCTATTTCAAATCCTGAAAGATGATGCTTTGAAATTTTGACTGTGGGATCACAACAAACTGTGGGAAATTCTGAAAGAGATGGGAATACTAGACCACCTGACCTGCCCCTTGAGAAATCTGTATGCAGGTCAAGAAGCAATAGTTAGAACTGGACATGGAACAACAGACTGGTTCCAAACTGAGAAGGAGTACATCAAGGCTGTATATTGTCACCCTGCGTATTTAACTTATATGCAGAGTACATTATGAGAAAAGCTAGACTGGATGAAGCACAAGCTGGAATCAAGATGGCTGGGAGAATTATCAATAACCTGAGATATGAAGATGGCACCACACTTATGGCAGAAACTGAAGAACTAAAGAGCCTCTACTAAACATCACTACGAATGAAGCTAGTGGAGATGATGAAATTCCAGTTGAGCTATTTCAAATCCTGAAAGATGATGCTTTGAAAGTGCTGCACTCAATGTGCCAGCAAATTTGGAAAACTCAGCAGTGGCCACAGGACTGGAAAAGGTCAGTTTTCATTCCAATCCCAAAGAAAAGCAATGCCAAAGAATGCTCAAACTACCGCACAATTGCACTCCTCTCACACACTGGTAAAGTAATGCTCAAAATTCTCCAAGCCAGACGTCAGCAATACGTGAACCGTGAACTTCTAGATGTTGAAGCTGGTTTTAGAAAAGGCAGAGGAACCAGAGATCAAATTGCTAACATCCTCTGGATCATGGAAAAAGCAAGAGAGTTCCAGGAAAACATCTATTTCTGCTTTATTGACTATGCCAAAACCTTTGACTGTGTGGATCACAATAAACTGTGGAAAATTCTGAAAAAGATGGGAATACCAGACCACCTGACCTGCCTCTTGAGAAACCTATATGCTGGTCAGGAAGCAACAGTTAGAACTGGACATGGAACAACAGACTGGTTCCAAATAGCAAAGGAGTGCATCAAGGCTGTGTATTGTCACCCTGGTTATTTAACTTATATGCAGAGTACATCATGAGAAACACTGGGCTGAGAGAAGCACAAGCTGGAATCAACATTGCTGGGAGAAATATCAATAACCTCAGATACACAGATGATGCCACCCTTATGGCAGAAAGTGAAGAGGAACTAAAGAGCCTCTTGATAAAAGTGAAAGAGGAGAGTGAAAAAGTTGGCTTAAAGCTCAACATTCAGAAAACGAAGATCATGGCATCTGGTCCCATCACTTCATGGGAAATAGATGGGGAAACAGTGGAAACAGTGTCAGACTTTGTTTTGGGGGGCTCCAAAATCACTGCAGATGGTGACTGTAGCCATGAAATTAAATGACTCTTATTCCTTGGAAGAAAAATTATGACCAACCTAGACAGCATATTGAAAAGCAGAGACATTACTTTACCAACAAAGGTCCATCTAGTCAAGGCTATGGTTTTTCCAGTGGTCATGTATGGATGTGAGAGTTGATCTGTGAAGAAAGCTGATAGATGGTGACTGCAGCCATAAAATTAAAAGACGCTTACTCCTTGGAAGAAAAGTTATGGTCAACCTAGATAGCATATTCAAAAGCAGAGACATTACTTTGCTGACTAAGGTCTATCTAGTCAAGGCTATGGCTTTTCCTGTGGTCATGTATGGATGTGAGAGTTGGACTGTGAAGAAGGCTGAGCGCTGAAGAATTGATGCTTTTGAACTGTGGTATTGGAGAAGACTCTTGGAGTCCATATATATGGAATTTAGAAAGATGGTAATGATAACCCTGTATGCAAGACAGCAAAAGAGACGCAGATATACAGAAGAGTTTTTGACTCTGTGGGAGGAGAGGGTGGGATAATTTGGGAGAATGGCATTGAAACATGTATAATATCATATAAGAAACGAATCACCAGTCTAGGTTCGATGCAGGATATAGGATGCTTGAGGCTGGTGCACTGGGATAACCCAGAGGGATGGTATGGAGAGGGTGGTGGGACGGGGGTTGAGGAGTGGAAACTTATGTACACCCGTGGCAGATTCATGCTGATGTATGGCAAAACCAATGCAGTATTGTAAAGTAAAAATAAAAACCCAGGGGAACTTACTAAAAACTATTATAATTGATGAGATTTGTTAAATAGCTGAGATGAGATTTGTTAAATAAATAGAAAAGTCAATTCCTATCTGTAAGAATGTTAATTATCTGTAAAAACAATCACTAGATAAAAATGGAAATTAGGAAAAATATTCCACTCATAATATGACATTCTATAAAACAGTTTAAAGTTTAACAGGAGGCATGAACCTAGATGAAAAAAATTATAAAGTTCTATTAAGTTTACAAACAAGATATGGACATGGAATGACAGCATGTTCTGGGGTAGTAGGATCTAATACTAAAATGCTCTTTTCCAGAATTAATGCATACATTTCACACAATGCAGCTTTTAATCTCATTAAGGTTTTTCATTCATTGGACTAAATGACCTTAAGGTTTTTAAGGAACATTGGATGTCTGAAGTATCTAGTAAATTATATATAGAGAATATTGAGATCAGACAATCATTTTGGCTATTAAAGCATACTGTAAATCACTGAATCAAACTAGAATTTGGTGATGAGGGGCCATGAGCAAAAAAGAGAGATAATTACAAAGTAGGTGAAAGAAGCTTAATGTGGAAAACAGAGTGATCCCTTCTACACTGGTTAGATATTCTGGGTTTGTGTGTGTGATGCTTACAATTATATACATTAAACTCTCTAAAGATTTTTAGCTCCCTTTCTTCTCTTAATTTTAAAGCTAAAAACAGAATCTTAAATTCCTGGGTCAAAAAAATTAAAGTTATAGGCTACGTTTAAAATAATGAAAATGAGATAACTTAGAAGAACATGACACAACCAAAGCTATACTCAGCCTTAAACATTTTATTATTAAGAGGAAATAAAAATAAAGGCAGTGGCAACCCACTCCAGTACTCTTGCCTGGAAAACCCCATGGGCAGAGGAGCCTGGTAGGCTGCAGTCCATGGGGTCGTGAAGAGTCAGACATGACTGAGTGACTTCACTTTCACTTTTCACTTTCATACATTGGAGAATGACATGGCAACCCACTCCAGTGTTCTTGCCTGGAGAATCCCAGGGATGGAGGAGCCTGGTGGGCTGCCGTCTATGGGGTCGCACAGAGTCGGACATGACTGAAGTGATTTAGCAGCAAAAATAAATATTCAAGACATTAGAAAACAAAACAATCATAAATGTAACATTGATGGTAAAAGATTCAGTTCAGTTCAGTTGCTCAGTCGTGTCCGACTCTTTGTAACCCCATGAGTCGCAGCATGCCAGGCCTCCCTGTCCATCACCATCTCCCAGAGTTCACTCAAACTCATGTCCATCGAGTTGGTGATGCCATCCAGCCATCTCATCCTCTGTCATCCCCTTCTCCTGCCCCCAATCCCTCCCAGCATCAGAGTCTTTTCCAATGAGTCAACTCTTCGCATGAGGTGGCCAAAGTACCAGAGTTTCAGCTTTAGCATCATTCCTTCAAAAATGTTGTAACATTGATGGTAAAAGATTGGTGTCCTTAAATGTCGCTTCCACATAGGATGGGGAATATTGCTCCCACAGTGACAGAAACCAAAGAGAAAAGAAAAAAGCTAGATAATCTTCAAAATTAAAACTCTTTTGAGCTTCTCATAGGACATGGGAACTGAGGAGAGATGAGACACCCAAACTGTCCTACATTTCGCAGAACATGGGAGGAAAAACCACCAGCTGAAAGAACAAGTAAGAAAACAAACTATTTTGACAAACTCATCGGAGCCAAATACATGTGAAAATAACAACAAAAACTAAGAGCTGCACGTACAAGGGAGAGCACCCCCACTAATGAGATTTCTTTTCACAGACCTCCACCAGCACTCATGAGAAAGATGGGGAGCAGGGCAGGGGACTAGACGGAGCCTCTTCAGTGGGACAGACATACAGATGGGGAGGGGCTACCTCTAGAGGAGAAGCATAAAACCCAGAACCTTCTCTCATACAAAGCAGAATTCATCTGCCACTGGGGCAGAAGAGGAAACACTCTCAGCCCCAGTCCTCTGCAAAATGTCAGCTATCACTGGGAAAGGACAGATTGTAGCAAAAGGTCTCTGCCGCTGAGGGGAGGCAGAGCCCCAGTCATGCCCAGGATCCTGCACTGAGAGAAACCTAATATCTCTCACAACAGGGGTATGGACAAGAAACTGGCTCTTTTGCACATTATAAGACAAAGTTCAGCTGCCACAGGGGAAAGTGACAGAAATGTGGATAAGCCCCACTCTTGAGGCACCAGCCCCCAGGGCCTACATAGACTGAAGCTAGAATAAGAGAATTTCTTTAAAAAATCAGCCTGCCCCCACAATGAACATCAGCACACTATTTCTGTTCAGTTCAGTTCCGTCACTGTCACTCAGTCGTGTCCGACTCTTTGCAACCCCACAGACTGCAGCACATCAAGCCTCCCTGTCCATCACCAACTCCTGGAGGTCACTCAAACTCATGTCTATTGAGTCGGTGATGCCATCCAACCATCTCATCCTCTGCCGTCCCCTTCTCCTTCCGCCTCCAATCTTTCCAGCATCAGAGTCTTTTCCAGTGAGTCAATTCTTCCCATCAAGTGGCCAAAGTATTGGATTTTCAGCTTCAGCATCAGTCCTTCCAGTGAATATTCAGGACTGATCTCCTTTAGGATGGACTGGTTGGCTCTCCTTGCAGTTCAAGAGACTCTCAAGAGTCTTCTCCAACACCACAGTTCAAAAGCATCAATTCTTCAGTGCTCAGCTTTCTTTACAGTCCAACTCTCACATCCATACGTGACTACAGGAAAAACCATAGCCTTGACTAGATGGACCTTTGTTGGCAAAGTAATGTCCCTGCTTTTTACTATGCTGTCTAGGTGTCACTACTTCTGAGAGAAGGGTGAGAAACATGGAGAGAGAAACCCCTTATCCCACCTCGCATGGCCATGGTGTGTTGAAAGGCAGGGCTGAAGCAGGAACACTGAGAAAAAACTTCGAGCATTCCAGACCTCTCACTAAAGCAGAACAGCCCCAGGATGGAGGGGTCCGAAGTCTGTAGTAGAATAACGATAACTTCAGCAACATCAAAACCCAAACTTAGCTCAGCTACTGCCTACATTTAGTCAACCCCCACCCTAAGCCTGACGCCTGAAGAAGCATGCCCTTTGGAGTAAACACTATTTACCTCAGTAACTTATGTCTGGCATGTGGTCAAACTGACATGGCCAAGAAGCAAGAAAAAACCCATTCTGAAGACATAGTCAGAACCAGACTGAGAGATGGCCCAGAAATTGGATCTATGAGAAAAATGACTTGAAAATACTATGATTAATCTATTGAAAGATCTGGGGAGAAATGTGTGTAACATGCATGAACAGATAGGGAATTTCAGCAGCAAAGTGGAAACTATTAAAAAAAAAAAAAAGGAATAAAATTGATTTACCAGGAATGAAAAACATGCTATCATGGATGAAGAAGTCCTTCAAATAACTTAGTAACCGCCTAAACACAAAACAAAAAATTAGTAAACTTGAAAAAAAGAATTAGTAAACTTAAATACAGGCCAAAAGAAATTGTTCAGAATAAATTTCTGAATTTCATAGGGTAAAAAACTCCTCTGAGGAGACATGGGATAGGAAAAAAAGAAAAGAATGAAAAAAAAAGAAAGAAAAAAATGAGGAAAAATAGAACAGAGCATCCAAGAACTGTGGGACAATATGAAAAGATATGAGTGCAGTTGAAATAATAGAAGGTGAGTAGAGGGAAAATGATACAAGAAATTAAACAAAAAATTAGTAAACTTGAAAAAAAGAATTAGTAAACTTAAATACAGGCCAAAAGAAATTGTTCAGAATAAATTTCTGAATTTCATAGGGTAAAAAACTCCTCTGAGGAGACATGGGATAGGAAAAAAAGAAAAGAATGAAAAAAAAAGAAAGAAAAAAATGAGGAAAAATAGAACAGAGCATCCAAGAACTGTGGGACAATATGAAAAGATATGAGTGCAGTTGAAATAATAGAAGGTGAGTAGAGGGAAAATGATACAAGAAATATAAAATATAATTTCTGAGAGTTTTCTGAAACTAATGAAAGATAAAAAATCAACCTAAATGTTTACAGAAGCCTAAAAAGAATATAGACAAAAATACACATAAGCACATCCTACTCAAACTGCTGAAAAACAGACAAGGAGAAAAATCTTGGAGGCAACTAGAGAGGGAAAAAAAAACATTCTGTACAAAGGAACAAAGATAAGAATTAAAGCAGATTTTTCATCAAAAACTGTGTAAACTAGTAGACAATGGTGCAGCTTCTTCAAAGACAAACTGTCATCCTAGAATTTTGTATACCTAGTAAAAATTTTTCAAAAACGAAGAAAAAGCTGAGTGAATTTGTTGCCAGCAGATCTGAACTATTTAGAAACATTAAAGGACCTTGTTTAAGCAGAAGGAATATGGCATCAATTGGATATCTGTATCTACACAAAGAAAAAATAGAAACACTCATATATTACTGGTGGGAATATAAAGTGGTATACTCTGGAAAATGGTTTGGAATTTCCTCAAAAAGTTAAACATAGTATTACCATATTACCCAGCAATTCCACCCCGGGTGTTTATCCTGGAAAATGGAAGTGAGATATTCACAGAAAAAGCTGTACACAAATATTCACACTAGCATTGTGCACAATATTCAACAAGTGGAAACAATTCAACAGGTGCTAAAGATAAATGATTTTGTGTAGTTCAAAATGTATCATCTGTACAATGGGATAGTATTTAGCCATCAAGAGCAATGAAATACTGTTACATGCTACAATACAGGTGAACCTTAAAAATATGTTGATAAGTGAAAAAAGCCAGACACAAAGACCACATACTATTTATTATTACTGCATTTATATGAAATGTCCAGAATAGACAACTCCATAGAGACAGAACATAGATTAGTGATTACCAGGAGATCAGGGAAGAAGGCAATGTGTGAAGGGTTTCTTTTGGGAGCAGTGAAAATGTTCTAGAATTAGATAGTACTTCGGACTGCAAGGAGATCCAACCAGTCCATTCTAAAGGAGATCAGTCCTGGGTGTTCTTTGGAAGGAATGATGCTAAAGCTGAAACTCCAGTACTTTGGCCACCTCATGCGAAGAGCTGACTCATTGGAAAAGATTCTGATGATGGGAGGGATTGGGGGCAGGAGGAGAAGGGGACAACAGAGGATGAGATGGCTGGATGACATCACTGACTTGATGGACGTGAGTTTGAGTGAACTCCGAGAGTTGGTGATGGACAGGGAGGCCTGGAGTGCTGCAATTCATGGGGTCGCAAAGAGTCGGACACGACTGAGTGACTGAACTGAACTGATAGTTGCACAAACTTCTGAGTATGTAATACTAAAATGCACCAAACTGTACACTTTTAAAAGCTGAATTTTATGGTTTGTGAATTGTATCTGAAGTTTAAAATGATAAACTAACTGTGAACATTATTTTTTCATCTAGGAGAATGACAAAAATTTAAAACAATAACTAGGCTCAATATTGCAAAGACTATGGGGAAGAAGTCTTAGGCATTAAAAGACTATCCATAACTTGTGCCTTCCCTCAAGGGCATTTCAGCACCATGTATTAAAATGCTTCACAAATGCACATGCTTTGCCTTAGCAATTCCAATCCTAGGATTTTACCTTAAGGGAATAATTGAATATCTGTGCAAGGATGTATGTGAAGAGATGTTCTTCACAGAATATTTATAAAGTGAAAATTGGAAAACCTTTGTCCCAAAATAAGGGTTATTTAAATAATTGTAATTAACTTCATGTTAAGCAGATAGTTATATCACATTTTTTACTGACTGCCATGGAAAACTGTCCAAATACAATGTTAACTGGAAAAAGAAGCATGATATAAAACACTGTATATAGTATGACATATTTCTGTAAATAAACAGACCTGGTCACTATAGTCTGAAGGATATATATCTAAGTATTATATGTGGGTGATATTTAGTGATTGTTATTGTCTAATTTTTATGCAATATGTGCTATTTATATAATAAAAATATTTTATTTTAAAAAGATTATGTCAAGTTTAACATCACCAACATTAAGACAAACTAAAACCTCGTGCCCCAAAAACAATGCACTGATGACACAGTACTACACATGTATTATTTCAGCCCCAGAAGTCTAATCAAGATTTAATTTTATGGAAACAAATACAACTTACAGACATTCTGCAAAAAATGTGTCATAGGCCTGTCAGACCCCTGTGTGTCATAAAATGAAAAAGAAAATCTGGGAAACTGTTCTCGATAAACGACCACTAGAGTAATATTACAATCAAATATAATTCATGATTTTTGGCTGTGTCAAGCACAGAGAATGAAAATAAACTCATTGCAAACCACATCTTTGTGAAATTCATCAGCGACAAAGAGAAGAATCAAGAAGATTCTAGAATGGAAAAACATCCAAACCGAGAGTCAGAATGACTTTAGGCTTTTACACACACTTAGAAGAGAGAAGGCAATTGAGAAATGCCATCAATATTTAGAAAGAAAATATTTCCACTATAAAATTGCAAACACATCCAAGTCATCAGTGAAGCATGAAGGTTAAAGGCAGAAATTTTCAGACATGCGAGGTCCCAAAAAGTTACCCTTTCTCAGGAAGCCACTGAGGGATGCTTTCTACCCAAGCAAAGAAATAAACCAATAAAGAAGAAAACACATGAAATTAGAAAGCAGGAGAACTAACCAAAGCTAAGTGAAGGAGTCTCTAGGGTGATGGTGAAGGAGGTGCCCAGATGCATGTGGACCAGAAGGCAACCTGTCCAGACTGAATCCACGTGGCTCAAGTAACAGGTACATTGAGGGCTCTCTCTGCTCTCTCCTCAGCCTCTGTCCAGTCTTCTAACTTTATGACATACCGGATGCTGTGTTCTACCAAAAGGGAAGAAATCAATGAAAAAGAAAGGAGATCCAAGAAACAAGAACTCCAACTGAAGAGAAAGGCAGAGAGTTTCTCTGATGACAATGAAGGGACATCTGGGATGATCCTTAGGCAGCAGGCCTAGAGAGACACCAGCCCACGCTGGGAGGAAATGGAGGTCTTTGGTAAGAAGATTTCCAAGAAAAAATGGGGAGGTGCTATATCACGTTATGAAACTCACCTTGTGGAAATTATACCCAAGGGACTAGCTTGTGAGGGAATCCTTAAGGTACAGGAAGACCTACCTATTGTAATAAAGAAATTTAAGAAAAAGTAATTATTAATGTAAAGGGAAAATGATGATACTCATAGTACAACATTCATTATTTTCATTTCAAAATAATGTGAAAACTGAATATAGATAGATCTAACCTGAAATTATAATACTACTGTATTAACAGTATGGGAAAAGAGAAACCATGGGAAAAGGGTGAGGGTGAAGGTGAAGTCGCTCAGTCGTGTCTGACTCTTTGTGACCCGGTGGACTGTAGCCTACCAGGCTTCTCCATCCATGGGATTCTCCAGGCAAGAATACTGGCGTGGGTTACCATTTCCTTCTCCAGGGGATCTTCCCAACCCAGGGATCAAACCCGGGTCTCCTGCATTGGAGGCAGACGTTTTAACCTCTGAGCCACCAGGGAAGCCCAAAAGGGTGGGAAAAGGGTGTGAGAGCTAAATCTGTGTCCTTACCTAATGAGAAACCAACAGGTAATATCTAAAATCAATGAAGCAATAAATAGTATTGTACATTTACTATTTAGAATTATGAAATTAAGTAAATGCCAGAACAGAAATAGAACAAATTGGCTCCTCTCTAGAAGGGAAGGAGACATGAGGCTGTGTGGATGGGAAGCTTCACATTGTTACCAGCCATCCAGTTCTAGCTGATTTTCCAACCATGTGCAGGCATTACTTTGAGAAGAATCTATGTTTTAAATTTTTCTTTAAAAGCTTTTGGCCATGCCACATGGCTTGGAGGATCTTAGTTCCCTGACCAGGGATCAAACCCAGGATTGAACCCACCTCGGCAGTGAAAGCACAAAGTCCTAACCACTGGACAACCAGGGAATTCCCTGAAGAATTTCCTGAAGAAATAGGTTTTTTATATATCAATGTTTTATCAGGTCTTAGCAAAGCTCTGTAAAATGTAATTTTTCTGGTAGTGTCTTGTTTTGCTGTATGGAAGCATTTCAACAAATTTGAGACAAACTATGGAATTATCTTGAGAAATATTAAGGTGATATTGGCTAGAAGAATCACTGAGTTATGAGTATTGCTCAGAGACAGCTCCCTGGAAGAAGTGGTTCATAAGCCAAAGTGATGTATGTGATACAGAGAGAGGCCATGGGCACACTCCTCTGAGGGGAGAATGTGAAAATTAAACCAGGAGTTTCATTTCCCAAGGCTATCACCCTACCTCCTAAATGTTCCAACAATAATGGCTATTCCTATACCTCCCCAGAGCTTCCCTGAGCTCTTCTGGATCATACTGGTGTAGGAATAACAGGCATTTTTTCCCTTAGGTTGATGGATTTATAATCAAGGTAGAAACATTGCTCAAAATTTTCTGAAATGCATCAAATATCCATTAATTCATCAACTAAGAAAAAAAATTTACTGATACCTACCACATGTCAGGTCCAGTGATAGGTACCAGGGATATAATAAAAATGGCAAAGTTCTCCAGTCAAAGGACAACAGCTTGGGAAATGAGATTCCCACTGCACTGGCAGAGACATCCGCTGCACCCACCAAACCCACCTATCCTGCACATCTCAGCCTGGGAACGTGAACCCCAACAGACACCCAGACCAGAAGCACAGAAGTGTATTTTCAGCATAGTTAATGTGGGGGGTGCATAAAAGAAAAATTGATGCTTCCAACAGGAAAACTAAAATTTGTGAGGAGGTAGGGCTGAAATAAAAAGAATAGCATTTAATCTAAACCATTTCCTGTGAGTTGGATGTCTTTTTAAAAAATTGGCCGCCTTATCATTTTCTTAGTCACCTTTTCTCTAGGCTTATTGGAGGCGTACTCACTCCTAGCAACCTCCCATCTGCTGAAAAACAGAATCAGGAGAATGAAGAGCCATGATGATACATCCAGCATTGAGTGAAAATATTAGGAGAAAAGCAATAAATGTACTACCCCATTTGCATAAAACCTATTAATGCCCTCTTCAGACTAATGACATGAATTTTATATCAAGGAGAACAGCTGTGATCTGCTGTTTCTAGTTACAGGGAGTATTTGAAACAGTCTGTAAACCACTGTTACTCCTAATTGCCAGCCAATACCCTTGACTTGAGCTCTCTCCAAATAAAACACTCTGGTTGTTGGCCAGAGTAAGATTTATCTGTTGGACTCCTCGGCTCAAAACGCTGTTCGGTTTCTTGTGTTCCTGTTTTTCCCACGCTAGTGCAAATCCATTGCATTTCAAATCTTTATCTTTTTATTTTAATCAAAACCAGTGCCTTTTCTACTTTTTTTCCTGCTGCCAATCTGATACCATTTTGAGGGGTATAGCCTCAATCAGGACCTCAAGACCTTCCTCCCCAGTGTGCTGGTCCGGGTTAACGATGGCCGGGCAAAGCGACCTTCTGTCTGGCTGTTCGTTGTTCGGTCTCTAAATCGTGTCTGGCTGAGTTCTATGTAAACAGCCAACGGGAGAGGTTCCTAGAGCCCAGGGTTTTGCGACTCCCGCGAGGGCAGCGCGGGGCTGCGGCAGAGATTGGAAGGAGATCTACCCGGATTGGGAGGGGAGACGCGCAGAGGAAGGTGGAGAAGAAGGATCATGTGTGTTCCTCCAGTGTACAACCCCCATTTGAGTGACAAATGACGAGGCAACCTATAAAAACAACTAAGCGCCAAGCTGCCCGCATCCATCTCCCTCTTCGCGCGTGTGCGTTTTCAACTAACTTTGGGAACTCCGCGCAGCCTCTTCTCCACCTCGGTTTCCCGCGCCCTGCCTGCCCTTTTCGGTACCTCCTCTTCCTCCAGGCAAAGGATGGAGGCTCCCTTCAGCCCCTCAACTCCGTCGCCGGCGCCCAACCTCTCCGTACCCATCTCGCTGGGCTGGGGTCTCAACCTGACTTCCGGACAGGGAGCCCCGGGACAAGGAGCCCCCGTCCCAGGACCCCCGCCTCCGCCGCCTCCGCCGCCGTCCGGGCCGCCCAGCCGCCGCGTCCGCCTGGTCTTCCTGGGGGTCATCCTGGTGGTGACGGTGGCCGGCAACGCCACGGTGCTGTGTCGCCTGTGCGGCGGCGGCGGCGGGCCCTGGCCGGGTCCCAAGCGTCGCAAGATGGACTTCCTGCTGGTGCAGCTGGCCCTGGCCGACCTGTACGCGGGCGGGGGCACCGCGCTGTCGCAGCTGGCTTGGGACCTGCTGGGCGAGCCGCGCCGGGCCGCGGGCGACCTGGCGTGCCGCTGCGTGCACCTGCTGCGGGCGTCCGGC
>SJXQ01002568.1:412979-475751 GCA_006408695.1 Aepyceros melampus | reverse complement strand
CGGGCGGCTGTCGGCTCCGGCGGCGCCTGCGGAGGCGCCTGGGCGCGCTGTGCTGCCCGCTGGAGGGGGTCGCGGAGGACGAGGAGGGGGCCCGGGGCCACCAGGCTCTCCACCGCCACCGCTGGCCCCACCCGCATTATCACCACGCCCGGCGGGAGCAGGCCGAGCAGGGTTACCTGCGCCCACCGCCGCCGCGCCCCCGGCCGCCACCCTGCTCCTGTGAAAGCGTCTTCTAGGCTATTCGATGGCCGGGGACGGGTCATCTGTCGCTGCGCCGCCGCCTCCGCGCAACACGAGGCCGACCGGGGTCTTTCTAGCTCACAGTCAGCAAGAGGGTCTCTGAGAGCCTCACCCTGAAGCTGCCCCTGTCCTCCATGCCCCTACTGTAATTTCTTTATATATTGTTTATATTTTACACTCTTCCAGGTTTTCTCCTTTCCTTGTCACATGTCCCCCATTCAGAGAGGAGAGAGTGACCCGCTGGGAATTTGAAAAATTGAAGTTAGAGTTATTTTTGCAGTTCTCTTTTGCTCCCATAGTCTTCTGGCTAAGATCACTGGTTTTTAGCCAAAGTGCCAAGCTCTCATTCTTTCATGTGCTGCCCCTGTTTTCACTTATTTGGGATAGTGTTCAATTGTACCTTCGGGACCAGAGAAGGCGCCTCTACTTCCGGGAGGAATAGCCTCACATTGTTCTCCCCGGGGAGCCTGAAAACTGTACCGGTGATTCTATCAGAAATGTAATCTTGCTGTCACTTCAGAGCCACAGAGTATTTGTGAAATAAAAACATTTCCCACTGAGCAATTAGGACTTTAAAACACACACACACACAAATACACACACACACACACACACACAAACATGGTACTGTGTTTTCTCAGAAGAAAAAAAAAATCAGTGTGGTCTTTATTTTTAGTCTAGCTTCCACTTCAGGAGAAAGCTGGGATTGTAGGAGGGAAACATAAAAGCTTCCCTTGGAACCTTTCAAAGACGCCCAGTTTCTGTAGGAAATGGTTCCTGTGCCAGACCAGCCTCTACAGCTGTGATGCTGTGAACAGGTGGGGACTCTCAGCACAAAAACCCTAGCAGACTAGAGAAGGGAAGTACCTGGGTGCTACATAGGGGAGAGGCTCAGTCCCAGGTGGAGCTTTAGGGAGACTGGCAGCTGGAAAGAAAGCTGAAACCTCCCAATGCTGCATGGATATATAAAACTCTCTCTCTCTCTCTCTTTTTTTTTTTTTCCACAAAGGCAGTGTCTACTAATGTGGACTGCTGAGAACAAAGCAGATTTAGTCAGTGACCTCCTCCTCCTGTCCTTGGTTCTAGAGAGAAGTAGCATCGCTGATGAACAAATATCCATGTGTTTACCAGTGTCTTTCATCTGAGAATCTGCAAGCTTTCCATTACAGTGTTTCAATTTCCCGCACAAATACAGGACTAAGATTCAAAAAGAGGAAATGACTGGTGAAGTTCACTGGCGGAGCTAATGCTCTTTGAGGTCCTTCTTTGTTTTGATCACTGATGAATCTCACATTCTTAGACAATGTTTGATATATAATATGCACCCAAAGCACATTTGTTGATTAATCATCATATGAGTCAGGCATAGATAGACTAGAATAAAAGATTTACAAAAAGATATCTTCATTAAACTTGGCTTACCTCCCTCCAAAATCGTGTCCAAAAATGTTACAGAGTTACAGATTTTCCTTCCTTTCTTTAATCCTTCTTATCCTGCTGAGGCATGCAATGTACCAAGAATAAGACACCTAAAGAGAAAAGAACACAATTGTCTTCAGGAACCTAAATCTGGGTTATAGCATTACTTTTATTCATTAATAAACACTACTTATTTTGTGCCAAGCAACCTGCTAGGGATTGGAGATGCTGAGGTGAATAAGACACATCTTTCCCTCAAAGACTTTGTAATCATACGTAGGAGACAATCTGACAAGTACAGCACAAATACAGTCAGATGGGGTTTAACAGGGGTTCCAGGCAGGGTGGCAGGGCACTGAAGAACATCTGACAACTGACAGCCTGGGGATAGGGGCGTGGCCCACCAGATGTGCATGCTAAGTTGCTTCAGTCCTGTCTGACTCTTTGTGATCCTATGGACTGCAGCCCACCAGGATCCTCTGAACATGGGATTCTCCAGGCAAGAATACTGGAGTGGGTTGCCATGCCCTCCTCCAGGGGATCTGCTCAACCCAGAGATCATTTCCTGCGGCCCCTGCATTGCAGGCAGATTCTTTATCACGGAGCCGCTGGGGAATACTGAAAGGTATTCTATGCAGTTAAAAAACAGCTAGCCACACAGAAACATACAGCTAAAATAAGTAAACAAGACCTATTACATAATTTGAAGCAGCAAGTATGTAGCAAACAGCCAGGAGTATAACTAAAACCACAACTGGCTATAAACCATTTACTAAAAATACAACAGTCTAGCTCATTCGTGAAAGAGAGGATAGATTTAAAACATGTTTTTATCTAAGCCACTTCCTAGGAAACACTAAAGGAAGTAGAAAAGTTGAGTTTCTCTCTCATTCCTAAAATGTTTTGACTCAATCAAAGGGAAGATATTAATAAAATACTAATACAAATGAATAGTTCAATTAAGTGAAACATGTTTTGCAAAGTTGAGAGGCAATGTAATATAATGAAAAGAGCAGAGTCTTTGGAGCCTGAAGATTTGGACTTGTTTCATCTCTATGACATAGTAGCTTGTGACTTTGGTCTGTTTGCTGAATCTTTTTGAGTCTGTTTTCTCATCAATACAATGATATTTTCATTACCTTACTTCTTAGGACTCATGTATGTAAAATACTTGATTGATGGGTAGGGGGATTGTCCTGTCAGCTTGTCTCTTTAGATTCACCCTCGTATTCAATATACAGCAGCTACTGTTATTCTCCAGCTCTGGGCTATGAGGAATAAAAGCCAGTCGAGTAATATTACCTGAAAGGAAGCAAGAGATCTTGGAGAATCTATGTAAGATGAATGCACTCAAAGGTGCTACATGGTAATAGAGAAATCAGGCCTTTCAGCAGGTAGTACTCTCACGTAATTGTCAGATGCCTTCCTTGAATCCATTTTTTCTTTTCTAGCAGTTCTCAAGTTCTTATTATCTATGCCTCTTATGAACAGTCAATATTTTGAGGGAAGCTGATTCCTCTCCCACTCCAAGACTGGGCCTTAATGAGTCTAAGCACATCAAAATAAGTCCACCCCCACTTACCACCATGTCCTGCTCATGGAAATGGTCATGTGATCCAGTTAAGATCAATGAGACTTGAAGGGTTGTTGAGGGACATCTAGGAAGAGGGTCCTTAACTTTTCTGAGAGAGCCACGGGCGCCAGCAAGCTCTCTCCGTCTCTCTCCCACTGACATTAAACAAGGGAGCATGATGTGTGGCTGGCAGCTGGCAGTCCACCTCTCACCATGAGGGGCACCAGCCGTAAGATGAAGCCAATACTGGATACAGCAGGGTGATGAGATGAAGAGAACTTAAGATTCTTAATGACTTCACTGAGTTGTCATGTTAAACACCACTGAGGCACACCTACTGCAGGTCCTGTTAAATAAACCTATACATTTTCTTATTGCTCAAGGCAGTTAAACTAAATTTTTTGTTATTTGTAGCAGCAGGCAGCCTCTAAGTGAAGAAGTCTGGCAAGAAAAAGAATCTCATTTGATTCTCTTACTGCGTGTTCTTTATCAAAGAAATAGGAACATTCCAAGTGTAATTTTATGTAGTTCATTAGCCAGTAGATATTGAGGGACTCATATTGGGCATAGTGGGACAGATGGAAGAAAATTAAAGATGTAACTCTTGTATTTTAAAAATTTATATTCTATGAAGGACTATAATTTTTATGTTAAGAATTTTATTGAGACATCTCAACCTGAAACTATTAATGTTGTAGAAAATTTACAAATTCTTGCCATTGGTAATTTTACTGATTTATTTGTTCATTCATTCATTTTGGTATTTACTAATTAAAGATCTATCTTGTGCAAGATACTGTATCACTTATCACAGACATATATGTCATTTAAAGTTTAGGTTTTGGGTAGGAACTTAGCCAACTATTACTATATTTTATTTGACCAGATCTGGAAGTGATGACCCTAAATGTGCTGAGGCAGGGCTTCCCAGGTGGCTCAAGTGGTAAAGAATTCACCTGCCAATGCAGGAGATATGAGTTTGATTCCTGGGTCCAGAAGATCCCCTGGAGTTAGAACCCACTCCAGTATTCTTGCCTGAGAAACTGCATGGACAGAGGAGCCTGGAGGGCTACAGTCCATGGGGTCTCAAAGAATCAGACACAGCTGAGCGACTGAGCGTGCGCACACACACACACACACACACACTACTGTACATTGGCCCCTAGAGAGTCCCTCTTCTTGATATCCATCCCTTGTGTAATCTTTTCCCACAGAGTCTGGGTTTGGCCATGTGTCCTGCTTTGGCAATGGACATCAGCAGATGTTTCACAGACAAGCTCTTGATAAGCATTTATGCATAGGGCTTGCCTTCTCAGAAAAGCTGCATTGAGACAACCATGCCATGAAACAGCCAAGAATGAAAGATCACAGGGAGAGTAAAAGCCAGCTACTCAGCCATTCTAACGGGGCCCAGTTCCAGCTAACTGCACTCTTATTAGTAAGCCTAGGGGAGAGCAAAGGGAGAGCTGCCGTGCTAACCCACAAGACTTGTGAGAAATAACAAATCATAGTGTTAGGGTGGTGTGCTTTGCAGCAACTGATAACTAAAACCTGGGTGGAGTAGTAAAGCGGTGTTGAATGCATTAAAAATGAAAGTCAAAAGGCCCAGATATCATAAGACCTGGGTTCTAGTCTCCTACCACGTGTCAAATTGGGATAGTCAACTGCTTACCATATAATCTGATGAGGCCTCACACAAGCTTGAAGCGAGAGAACCCCAAGCTCAGGGAACAGAATTAGAGCCCCAGATCTAATCCCTTTTCCAAAAGGTGAAATCTTATATGGCCAAACCCTGGCAGTTCTGGGTATGGTTTTACTAAGCAAGGTACTATTGTCTGCCTTCAAAATGCTCATAGATAAATAATGGGGACTGCAACATAATAACAGCTAAAATTTATTAAATAATTTCTATGAAGCTTGGCATTTTACAAGCATCAATTAATTTAATCCTCATAGCAACTAAAAGGAAAATATCATAACCACCTTCAATTTACAGATAAGGAAATGGTGGCTAAAAAGGATAACATGCTTAGGATCAAAGAGCTAGTAAGTGGCAGAGCTGTAGGGGTTTGTTTGTTTGTTTTTTCCTCATCATCGGCACAGGTAATAGCCAAGAAGTTTATCTGAGCCTCAGACACAGGTCTTGCTTTACAGACTTACATGCCTGTTAGAGACACAGCCTAGACATATTCAAGTGGGGGACAGGGGTGATGGATGTGGGGTAAAAAAATAGCTACCAAGAGTGAAATGTGTTTTAGAAAAAACAGTATATGAATATTTCAGAGAGTTTCATCATTTCAGCCTCTGAACTATCCAAGTGAAGAACTCACTCACTAGGCATGGAGGAGACTGCCAGCTCTTCACTAAAATCTATTCTCCCCTTCTTAAGTGGCTGTCCTGCCAGAGACTCCATTTCCCAGTCTCCCTTACAGCTAGGTACAGCTATGTCACATGTTGTCAGCAATGCAATGTGAGCAAAAGTGACGTGTGTGGCTTCCAGACTTGGGCCTTAGGACATAGGGCTTGTGCTCCTCCATGCTCTCTTCCTTCTTCCTATTGGCTGGAAGATGAGGTGACAGTCACATGAAGTGACAACAATCAGCTTCATCCATTTGGATGAGGACAACCAAGAGATTCCTAGAGATTCCTTTAGGATCTTGTAGGGGCACAGACAACCTAAACTGGCCAGGGGATTATGTGAGAGAAATACATTTCTGTCTTCTTTAAGCCACTGAATTGTTTATTACGGCAACTAATATTTTGAGCTTGTACTAAATTAGAAAGCAATTAATATTTTGAGCTTGTACTAAATGAGACTAGGAGACGGTTTTGCTCATCAGTTTTCTGTTCCCTAGGCCCATGTTTCCAGGGGAGTTTGGTGTGAATTTAAGCAGAACCAATCTAGAATGTGAAATCCTCAGAGATCTAAGACGTCTGAGCCAAAACATGCCTGTGGGATACATCTTATATTTTCCCCAAAAGAAGTCCTTAACCTCAGGAAACACTTCTTTTTTTCCTAATCTAAAAGTTGAAAGTGTTAGAGAAACCTCATGTCTCTGGACATCAGTCCAGAAGCAGGAATCCACAATGCAGCAGGTTGCATTCTGGTTGCCCATGTAAACATTTCTTATTCTCTTTCCTTGCTAGAAGAATCTTGATTGTGTTCACAGGGCTAGAAATCATCTGGGTGCTTCCTCTTCACTTATATGTCTGATGCCTTGGCTGGGATATTCAAAACTGGACTCATCAGGAACATCAACCAGAGTGCCCAATATTGCTCTCCATGTGGCTTTGGCTTTCCCATTGCATGATGGCCATAGAGTAGTCAAACTTCTCCTAAGGCAGCTCAAGTTTCCAAGAGCAGGTGTTCTAGTGAATAAGCCACATGGCTCTGTAGTCTTGTCTCAAAAGTCTCACAGAAGCATATAATCTGTAACTCTACTAGTCGAAGCAGTCCCAGATTCAAAGGCAGAGGACAGAAACCCTACCTTCTAAGGAAAGAGGTGTCAAAGAATTTTCAGTCATATTTTAAAACTGCCACACCATCCACCAAGATAATGTTATCCCTAGCTGTGGGATATATATCCAAGAGAACCACAGTAATTCCAGTCTTTCTACTAGTTGATTGGTTTTGGACAAGGACACTAGAGGTAAGAGCTTCTGGGGGCTACTGGACAATCTGCTGTACTCTACCAATTCAAATGCTAATCTCATCCCGAAACATCCACACAGCCTCACACAAAGAAATGTTTAACCAAATATCTAGGCAGTCACAAGAAACCATGGGGTCTCCTTATAACCTAATCCCTACTAACAATCATCAGTTATGCTTGCATATTTGTCTTTCTTCCTTAAGGTGCTCTAATAGATCTATCACTTCTAATTCTTTAAGCACAGAAGGATACAGACGATTGACAATTTACCTGTGCTATCATCACTGCGGTTACCCTAAGCAAAGAATTTGAGTAACATACTGGACATTAAAGAATCATTGTGTAAGTTGTAACCTTCATTTCTCTGGCCAGTGAAGTCATATCACTGCTGAGGGCACTGGAATGGCCCCATTGTAAGTGATATAGCAAGCATTTCATCAGCTAGCTGGATGGAGCTTTTAACACATATTTTGAAATTTTTACTCTTTACTGAGCATTTATCAGAGTATATTTTTAAAATGAGAGCCTGCCTGAGGCCAACGTGTCCAAGTGTACTTTGTGAAGCACCAGATGCTTCCATATTAATCTATTTTAAAGGAAAAAAGAGTTTCCTAGTTAAACGTTTGGAACACTAGGTTAAATAGGTTTCCTTCTTCTTTTAAAAAAATTTTTATTATAAAGTAGAAAACTTGAAAAATAACACAAAAGAACACCCACATACGCACCACTGAGATTCAATAGTTAACATTTTGCTCTCTTGCTTTGATACATATTTTTTGTTGTTGATTTTGAATAACTTGAGACTTAGTTGCAGACATTATGATATCATTATAGTTCACCTTTGAATACTTGAGTGTGCATCTCCTAAGACATTCTTGTATAACCATAAAAGCATCATCAAAAAATTAACCATAATTCCCTAGTATCACCTAATATCCAGTCCAGATTCAAAACTTTCCTTTTGCCCTCAATATACTTGAACAGATTTTTTTTTGAAGCAAAATATAATTACATTTGATCATTATGTTTCTTTACTCTCTTTTATCACTGCAGATGGTGACTGCAGCCATGAAATTAAAAGGCACTTACACCTTGGAAGAAAAGTTATGACCAACCTAGATAGCATATTGAAAAGCAGAGACATTACATTGCCAACAAAGGTCCATCTAGTCAAGGCTATAGTTTTTCCAGTGGTCATGTATGGATGTGAGAGTTGGACTGTGAAGAAGGCTGAGCACCGAAGAACTGATGCTTTTGAACTGTGGTGTTGGGGAAGACTCTTGAGAATCCTTGGACTGCAAGGAGATCCAACCAGTCCATTCTGAAGGTGATCAACCCTGGGATTTCTTTGGAAAGAATGATGCTAAAGCTGAAACTCCAGTACTTTGGCCATCTCATGTGAAGAGTTGACTCATTGGAAAAGACTTTGATGCTGGGAGGGATTGGGGCAGGAGGAGAAGGGGACAACAGAGGATGAGATGGCTGGACAGCATCACTGACTCGATGGACATGAGTCTGAGTGAACTCCGAGAATTGGTGATGGACAGGGAGGCCTGGCGTGCTGCAGTTCATGGGGTCGCAAAGAGTTGGACATGACTGAGTGACTGAACTGAAATGAACTGAACTGATTCTAAAATATTCCCACTGACCTGTAAAAAAAGATACTGTGCTTTTGAAGAGACCAAGCCAGTTGACTCACAAGATATCATGCATTCTTAATTTTTCTGAGTATTTCCTCACAATACCTTCCAATTTGTTCCTCTCTTCCCAACCAGGTTTCTTTACAGTGATACCTTTCAGAGTCCTCAGCATTGTTAATAGGCACCTTTTCTGAGCCTCTGTCATCACAATATCTCTTTATCTGGGAAATGGCCCCACCAACACACACACACACACACACACACACACACACACACTCACTCACACACTCACACACACACTCAGGCCTCCAGCAGTCATATCTGGACTTCATAACTCCATCTTCAGGGCTACTACATCAGAATCACCTCCTAAAAGACTAGGAAGTTACAGAAATTTTGACAGATTTAAGGAGGGGAAACTAGGAAAATTAGGGTGCATTAACAGTGAGTTTGAAAGGATTATAGTTGTTGTAGTGGTTCAGTTCAGTCACTCAAGTCATGTCCAACTTTCACAATCCCATGGACTGCAGCATGCCAGGCCTCCCTGTCCATCACCAACTCCCAGAGCTTACTCAAACTCATGTCCATTGAGTTGGTAAGGGCATCCAACTATCTCATCTCGTCCCCTTCAATAGAGGAAAGAAAGAGGCTGTATTCCTTGGTTTACATAGAAAGCCAATAAAGCCCCAAGACAAGGGACGTGAACCGTCTATGTAGGGCCACAGGCACCCGCTTGAATAGTGGAGGGTGCCCCGCCTTGGACTCCCTCTTGAACGGGTCTTAGAAGCCCAGGCAAATAAGTAGACACAGCTAGCCTCTATGCCCCAGATGGGAATCAGCCAGAAAATAGAGTAAAAAAGAAAAAAAGACACAGGGGAACTTGTCTTTCCAGGAACTGGCCTATCCTTTATTGTCTGGGAAAACTTGTATACTTTTAGTTGTACATAGAGAGTCATGCAGGGTCAGCAGCTCTGACCCAGGCTTTCTTTCTGCATACCCATCTGTATAGACAAGTCTTAGGTGATTTACATCATCTTCTGGCCAGGAGGCCTATTAGCATTTATGGCCCTTTTCTGATAAGGGTCTGCCAACCAGAAAACTTATTTGCCCTAAAAGTGTTGTTCTTACTAAAGTCTGGTGCCACTCTCAGAAAGCACTAATTAAGGTTACATTCTTACATAGCAAGGACATAACAATTTATAACAAGGAAAGAGGAGTACAGTGATTTATAACAAAGAGAAAATTCATTAACTCAGAAGTCTAGTGTTGCTAATATCAAAACTACTATATTCCTATTTCTGCATCCTGATTACATTGATTAATATCCTCCAGGTGCTTAAAAGATAAAGAATATGGAGGCCTGGCAGCAGTCACTGACTCAACAATGAAACCCATCACCAATACAATTTTTAGCTCTTTAAAAAAGGTAGAAGTCTAGTGTTGCTAACATCAAAACTACTATATTCCTTTTTCTATATCCCAATTACATTGATTAATATCCTCCAGGTGCCTAAAAGATAAAGAATATGGAGGCCTGGCAGCAGTCACTGACTCAACAGTGAAACCCTTCACCAATATAATTTTTAGCTTTTTAGAAAAGGCTCTATATCTTTAAGATGTTTTAAGCTGTGTGCCTTTCGTGGTTGAGGGGCTGTAAACAATCACAAGTTGTAAAATTCTCTAATTGTCAGGCAAGTTAGAGAACCATCAGAGGAGTTTGAGCTGAGACACTCCTTTTATATGCAAGAGACTGTTAACTGGAGCTCTAAGTTAACTCTTTCCAGAGAAAGGTGGTCGGGGATAGCCCCCTGTTATGTCAAAAGAGTGGAAAGCATAGTACAATAAGGCAGGCAAACTCTGGTTTTGGGGGGTAGATGCTCAGGAAAATCCAGGGAGACCCCCTGAAGCCAGATCACACCTTTGTGTATGTCAGGCTTCCTTCCTCATGACCTTTGCCACGGGCGGGATTCCACATGCTGGCTCCCAGCACGTTTGCATTTTTTTGAGAATACTGTCACACTGATTGCATGGAAAAGCCTTTATTTTAGAACACCTGAATGCTTTTGCTGAGTGGTGCCTATTGCTGAGTGCCATCTTTCTAGGCTGAAGAGTATGTTGGAGTATGTGCTTACTCCCAGAAAGAATTAGTCATCATTAACAGAAGCACTGACCCCAAATTTAAGTGCCTCTCCAAGTGGCATCTTCTTTCCTCACATTGTCACTGCTGATTAGGACTTTTTTAATGGAAATTTAATTTATCCCCTTTTCTTTGGCCTTTTTTCTTTTTCTTACCAAAAACAAAAACCACTGTATTCAGGATGAGTTTCATATACAGCAAAAGAAGCTGCACCTATAACATAGCTAACAATATAAAGATTACAAGATTCTCGGCTAACTACTTTTCTTTAACAGAAAAACATAGATAAAGCAAATGATTAATAAACAACAGAATGAAAACAATAACTCAGAAAATAAACTTGCTTTAAGAAACTGAAGGCTACAAAAGGCAACTAAAGCAAGAGATTTGAATAAAATTTCCTAAACCTTAATTACACAATCCCAAATTTAAAAATCAAAACAGAAAACTAAGACTCTCATATTTCAGTAGTGGTTGCCTTTCACTGTATTTCAAATTTATATTCTCTCATCTCTTAAGTTGGAAAATAGGGATATTCACACACACAAGTCACTGAAAACTTAAGAAAATACATAAGCATCCATAGCCTCAGCATGTATTAACCTATTGGAGAGTTTAAATAGAAGAAGAGGTAGAATTTTCAGTTGCATTGGCAAATGAAAATGAGCCATGTTGTCTTGTAAGATACTCCACAGCTAGATGTTACTACAGACTTCAACTCCAGTTCTGTGCAACATCACAATGTTAAATAAGATAACACGGGCATCAGCTATTCGAGAAAGGTTTATTTTTAAATAAATATATACATTTTATTGAAGTATAGTTGACTTACAATGTTCAGGTGCACAGCAAGGTGATTCAGTTATACAAATACATATATATATTTTTGAAATTATTTTCCATCTAGGTTCCGTTCCGTTCAATCACTCAGTCGTGTCTGACTCTTTGTGACCCCATGAATCACAGCACGCCAGGCCTCCCAGTCCATCACCAACTCCCAGAGTTCACTCAGACTCACGTCCATTGAGTCCATGATGCCATCCAGCCATCTCATCCTCGGTCATCCCCCTTCTCCTCCTGCCCCCAATCCCTCCCAGCATCAGGGTCTTTCCAATGAGTCAACTCTTCGCATGAGGTGGCCAAAGTACTGGAGCTTCAGTTTTAGCATCATTCCTTCCAAAGAAATCCCAGGGTTGATCTCCTTCAGAATGGACTGGTTGGATCTCCTTGCAGTCCAAGGGACTCTCAAGAGTCTTCTCCAACACTGCAATTCAAAAGCATCAATTCTTCTGCGCTCAGCCTTTTTCACAGTCCAACTCTCACATCCATACATGACCACAGNTTAGGGGGCAGGAGGAGAAGGGGACGACAGAGGATGAGATGGCTGGATGGCATCACCAACACGATGGACGTGAGTCTGAGTGAACTCCGGGAGTTGGTGATGGACAGGGAGGCCTGGTGTGCTGCAATTCATGGGGTTGCAAAGAGTCGGACATGAATGAGTGACTGAACTGAACTGGACTGATATATATATATATATATACATATATATGAGATATTTTTAAAAGATTTCTGAACAAGATAGTTGTTCTTCTGAGAATTTTAGGAAAATTCTTCACCTCTGTATGTGGGGCATAGACAGAGCTTTGAGAAGGCATAGACTCCTCACTCTGTTTATGCTGGTGTGAGCGTAGAATGGATGATAACAGAGAAGTTATCTTTATATTCTTTATAAATCCTGACCTACACAACCACTGGTCACCGGGCATATTCCTCAGAGTAATATCTGGCATTGCAGTAACTCATCATGCATCTTGTCTAAATGCTGCATTCTCACAGATGATTGAAGAAAATGATGTCCCTATGAAGTTTATGATATATCTGTGTTGCTCAAAGCAGCATTTCAAAAAAGGCAACAAGTTGCCCATCAGAAATCAGAGGTTTAGGAAAAACTGCCAAGTGAGTAAGGTTGTGTGTGCAAGTCACATTAGACATGTCTGATTCCCTGTGATCCTGTTGACTATAGGCTGCCAGGCTCCTCTGTCCATGGGATTCTCCAGGCAAGATACTGGAGTGGGTTGCCATTCTCTTCTCCAGAGGATCTTCCTGACTCAGGGATCAAATCCTCTGCATTGGCAAGCAGGTTCTTTAGCACTACAGGCACCTGGGAAGCCAAAGATACATTAGGTGGGATTACTGGAGTAGGTGGTCATGCTCTCCTCCAGAGGATCTTCCCAACCCAGAGATCAAACCCATAACTCTTATGTCTGCTGCATTGGGTAGGCAGGTTCTTTGCCACTAGCACCACCTGGGAAGCCCAAGTAAACTTGTAGCTACACATAGCAAGAAATTCCAGGGAAGAAACCATTAAAGAACAGTAAAGTGAGTTGTTAATAATCATTGTGGAGATTAGTCACACTGATTTCTCAACTTTTTTTCAACTGTTTTGAGAGGTTCATTTCTGTCAGAATGAGGGAGATTTTCCCCAGGCAATGGGCTCTAATTGATTGTGAATAAATCAATGCCCATCAGTTTCACAGGGAAAAGCACTCTAATCAGATTGGTTATCAATGGATTAGATCCCTCTCCTGCAGGATCTCTATGACTCCTTTAGCTCTGGAAAGGGACTAAACATTTCGAGCCAAATTGTTTGGTTTTTGTCTAGAAGTACTGCAATGCCTTATTGATTGAATGAAAGTTTTCAGAAGAAACAGTTTCCCTGGATAGCTATTAAAAAGATAGCTGATTTCAACAAAAACCTTTCTAATTATACACATACTTCCTTATTAAACAGATTTCCTCAAGTAAATGCGTCTTTTGTTGGGTTAATGTCACCATTTGATGGACATCAATTACTGTGACTTAGTGGAATACAGTGCCATTGTGAGCCACGGTGCTGGGTCCTCTTTACGAATGGCTGTTCTGGGTGGTCTCATGGCTTACCACCAGCTGTCCCTTCTCGCTGGGAGAACTTGTGGCAAAATCTTTCAATCCCCTTTTTATTTGTTATCTGCTGGGATTTATGATGACATCTTCCTATGCCAGGGAAAATTCAATAATCAAGTTTGCGAAGGAGTAGTGGGGAAAAAGTTGTATCCCTATCCTGCCACTTACTATCTGAGTCATGCTGAGTCCATTTTTTTTACTTCTCCAAGCCTTGGATTCTGACCTAAAAAGCAGAATAATAATATCTACTCTTCAGGGTTATAGTAAAACTTAAATAAGATAAAAATAAGTTCTGATGTCAGTGCCACACATATAGTATGGGTTCTATAAATAATCATTTCTAAGTAAATGCCCCAAACATTTCCTTTATCAACAATCATAAGTGAACAGGCACTGTCCCCACTCCCTTCCTGCTGAAGAAGGTATTTTAGGTCATTACTGTATATAGAGCTTTGATCACAAGTTCTCTATGAGGCTTTGGGGAAAGGACAGTAAATAGACTGGTCTGATTTCTGCCTTATGGAGCCTGGTGAGCTTAGTGCAGAAGACAGGAAACAAATAATTATCCAACAAATTATTTAATTCCAGTTGTCTCGAAGTAATGAAGGAGAAGGGGAGTTGATATGTAAAATGGAAACCTGACTTGATATGGAAGATCAGGAGAAACTTCTCTGAGATATCATATCCAATAAGGGTACAGGAAGATAACTAGGAGTGAGCTGGAAACTGGACAACTAAGTATTCTAGACTTTGCAGCTTGGAATTTTAAAGAGTTGGGGAACTGAGATAAGATGAAGGATTGGAGCAGAGCTGAGGCTGGTGAGGTGCATGGTTCAGGCCTTGGAGATGATGGCAAAGTTTTGGACTTCACTTTGAGAAAGACATCTTCCCTGATGGCTCAGATGGTAAAGAATCTGCTTACAATGTGGGAGACCCAGGTTCCACCCCTGGGGTGGGAAGATCTGCTGGGGAAGGGAGTGACTGCCCACTCCAGTCTTATTGTTTGACAGAGGACGACTAGATGGAGGAGCTCAGTAGGCTACGGTCCATGGGATCGCAGAGAGTCAGACACGACTGAGCGACACTTTCACACTAAGAGAAATGGGGGTCATAACAGGGAATTAGTTAAGCAAGGATGATAAACCAGAGGTTTACAACCCTTTCCTGAATCTTGAAATGTTTCCGTACTGCTGGATAAATAGCGATACACTGAGCCTCCTACCACCTATAACTCCTTCTCAGACCCACACCCCCTTCCAGCCCTCTCCACTCTTGGAGTTAAGGAGACCTCCTGGGCCTTTCTAGCATTTGTTGCAATTGGTTGATGGCCAACATCATATAAGTTGCTAATATGTTAAATAGGATATCTAGTTTTAAGCAAGATTCCCATTTCCTCCAAGTTTTCTCGATTATGAGTTTACAGTTGTGCCCAAAATTGTTAAAGAAGACTAAAAGTATTATAATTTAATGCAGTTAAAATAGTTAAATGGTCTTAGTGCCATTTTTTTTCATCTTCTCTTTCCTAATCCCTACTGTGAATGAATTCAATACCATATGCCTCTTCTGACTGATGAGCTTAGTCACAGTCATGTCTGACTCTTTGTGACCCCATGGACTGTAGCCCACCAGGCTCCCTTGCCCATGGGATTTTTCAGGCAAGAAATACTGGAGTGGGTTGCCATTTCCTTCTCCAGGGGATCTTTCCAACCTGGGGATAGAACCCAGATCTCCTGTGTCTTTTGCATTGCAGGCAGATTCTTTACCTGCTGAGCCATCTGGGAAGCCTAATGTCTCAAACTCAACCATTTCTTTCCATTACTACTGCTCTCATGCCGTCACCTCTCCCTGGGTTGCTGTAATATCCCAGCAGCCCTTTATCTGGCCTTCAGGTTCTTATTATTTCCCTGGCCCAAGCCAGTTTCTACAGGGCTGTCAGTGTCCAGTTCAGCTCAGTGCAGTTACTCAGTCGTGTTCAAATCTTTGTGACCCCATGGACTGCAGCATGCCATTCTTTCCTGTCCATCACCATCTCCCAGAGTTTACTCAACTCATGTTCACTGAGTTAGTGATTCCGTTCAACCATCTCATCTTCTGTTGTCCCCTTCTCCTCTTGCCTTCAGTCTTTCCCAGCATCACGGTCTTTTCCAGTGAGTCAGTTCTTTGCATGAGGTGGCCAAAGTATTGGAGTTTCAGCTTCAGCATCAGTCCTTCCAATGAATATTCAGGACTGATTTCTTTTAGGATTGACTGGTTGGATCTCCTTGCAGTCCAAGGGACTCTCAAGAGTCTTCTCCAACACCACAGTTCAAAAGCATCAATTCTTCGGTGCTCAGCTTTCTTTATAGTCTAACTCTCACATCCATACATGACTACCGGAAAAACCCTAGCTTTGACTAGATGAAACTTTGTTGGCAAAGTAATGTCTCTGCTTTTGAATATGCTGTCTAGGTTGGTCATAACTTTTCTTCCAAGGAGCAAGTGTCTTTTCATTTCATGGCTGCAGTCGCCACCTGCAGCCCAAGGAAATAAAGTCTGTCACTGTTTTCATTGTTTCCTCATCTTTTCCCATGCTGTGATGGGACCAGATGCCGTGATCTTAGTTTTCCCTAGTGGCTCAGATGGTAAAGCATCGCCTACAATGCAGGAGACCCGGGTTCTATCCCTGCCTTGGGAAGATCCCCTGGAGAAGGAAATGGCAACCCATTCCAGTACTCTTGCCTGAACAATCTCATGGATGGAGAAGTGTGGTAGGCTACAGTCCATGGGGTTGCAAAGAGTTGGACATAACAGAGCGACTTCACTTTTCACTTTCACTTTTAAGTAGCTTTTTTATGCTTCTCTTTCACTGCGTCCAGTCAGTGTCTAATACACAGTGTGTGTTGCTAGAAAAACAGCTGAGTGGATGCTAAATTGCTTCAGTCATGTCAGACTCTGTGCAACCCTATGGAGAGCAGACTGCCAGGCTTCTCTATCCATGGGATTCTTCAGGCAAGAATACTGGAGTGGGTTGCCATGCCCTCCTCTGGAAGAACTTCCTGACCTAGAGATTGAACTCGAATCGCTTATAATTCCTGCATTGACAAGCAGGTTCTTTGCTGGCTGAACCACCAGGGAAGCCCTTAAGCCTCCATTACAGCTTCCCAAAGATTTTAGATGGCACATTGACAAACGTTTTTCGCTTTATTAGTTATGTGTGTATTTTCACACATATAAGAAAAATTTGATAGTATACTAAATATGTGTCTTATTGCTTAGAATGAGATTAAGTAAAACATAAGTTAAAATTGATTAAAATATATTAAGTTAATAATAGCAAAGTAACATTCAGACAAAATGGTGTAGATATTATACAATGATTGAAGTTTGGGGAAAACTGGTGAACCCAATGCCACAAAACCAAGTGATGTTATGATCTCCTCCCGGAAGGACTGATAGCATGGGCTTGGCTGAGTTGCCAGGGTAAATCTAGGCTTCAGACACGTGGCTCACAGATCCTAGTGGGCACCAGGGCCTTCCCAAGTAAGTCATGTTTTAAAAAAGAAAGAAAGAAAGAGAAAGTGTTGAGAATATGTGCTTCACAAGATCTTGGGATGTGGTAAACAGCTTCAGGTTATTTCAAGAACCCTGGAAAATCTTTTAACATATTGAGAAATATAAAACAGGTTGAGTTTTTAAAAAACAAAACATTTTTTAAAGTGAAAATGGCTCAGATGGTAAAGAATCTACCTGCAATGCGAGACACCTGGGTTCAATCCCTGAGTCAGGAAGATCCCCAGGAGAAGGGGATGGTACCCACTCCATTATTCATCCCTGGAGAACTCCATGGACAGAGGACCCTGGTGGGCTATAGTCCACGGGGTCGCAAAGAGTCATACACAACTGAGTTACTAACACTTTCGCTTTCACAGTTAATTACAATGTTATGTTAGTTTCAGGTATATAGCAAAGTAATTTGTTTCATCTATATGAGTATAGATATGTGAGTATATATATATGAGTATATATACTGAATATGTATATGAATTCTTTTTCAGATTCTTTTCCATTATAGGTTATTACATGATATTGAATAGTTCCTGGAGCTATGCAGTAGGTCCTTTTTTATCTGTTTTATATATATAGTAGTGCTAAGTTGCTTCAGTTGTGTCCAACTCTGTGCGACCCCACAGACGGCAGCCCCCTAGGCTCCCCTGTCCCTAGGATTCTCCAGGCAAGAACACTGGAGTGGGTTGCCATTTCCTTTTCCAAAGCATGAAAGTGAAAAGTGAAAGTGAAGTCGCTCAGTCATGTCCGACTCTGTGACCCCATGGACTGCAGCCCACCAGGCTCCTCCATCCATGAGATTTTTCCAGGCAAGAGTACTGGAGTGGGGTGCCATTTCTGCAAATCCCAAACTCCTAATTTATCCTTCCCCTCCCCTTCCTCTTTGATAACCATAAATCTGTTTTCTGTGTCTGTGAGTGTGTTTTTAAAGCAGGCTGAGTTTTATCCTCCAAAACTGAGGGTAGTGTGAAGTCATGGAAAGGGGGTGGAGTTTGTAGGTAGACAGATGTGAGTTCAAACACCAGCCTGTCACTTATTTGCTGTTTGACCTTGAGCAAATATTGTGCATCTTTGAGTTTTTTCATTAGTGGAACAGGCAAAGTACTCACAATCTTGGAGAAAATGCAAGGCTTCATGTATAGATATGGGCTGACATGGTTTCTGGCACGTAGTTGGCATTTAATAAGTGCAGCCTTTGTTTTTAGCTCCCTCAAATGTAATTTGCTCAAAAATAAAAGTAAAAATAGAGTAAAATCAAAGCAGACTGTGATTGTACCAGATGTTTTTTTCTCTGAAAAAACCCCAACCCCCAAACAATAGGGGAAACATGATGAAAAAGAAAGTAATTTTCAACGGCACTGAAATATTCCCCCGAGTCTTTAAAAGTCTCTGATTGAAATGAATGAATATGCAAGTGTCACTTATTGATGGCCTCCTCCCATAAGCGGGAACTCCTTTGAAGTCATGTGGTGGTAATTGCAAAAGAAGTTATATGCATAAAATTACTTCTCTGGTGAAATAAGAATCATAAATCAGTTCACAGACAATCCATCGGCAACTTCTTCAGTTGGGCTGATTTCATAGATTGCAACAAAAAATAAGCCAAGGATGAATAACTGAAGGCAGTGGAGGGACTCTGGGTCTCTTGCTCACCACTTTCTTGGTAATGGAGAGCTGGATGAGGGTGAAAGAAGGTGATGAGAGTTTTAAGGGTCTTATGACATCAGCATCCTTTTCCTGGCCCTGTTTGGTTTCTTGAGAAGAGAGATTTGACCTTCTCAGCGACAGAAGGTGTTTATCACCTACTTGCCATGCCTTGCCCTGCATTCCTGCTAACTCAGGGCAGCCCAGGACTTCTAGCCATGGATACTCGGAATGAGTGCTAGATCTAATTTTTCTGACCTTTAGAAGCTCCTCTACCTTAAGCGATAACTATGAAATGCTCTCAGACTTCCACGGTGGCTCAGATGGTAAAGAATTCGCTTGCAATGCAGGAGATGGGGGTTTGGTCCCTTCTCCCCTGGAGAAGGAAATGGCAACCCACTCCAGTATTCTTGCCTGGGAAATCTCATGGACAGAGGAACTGGCTGGCTACCGTCCAGAAGAGTCACAGGTCACAAAAGTGTCAGATACAGTCCACAAGGTCACAAAAGTGTCAGACACAGATGAGTGACCACCAACAACAGTGAAACGCTCTAGAGAATTTTGTCTGTAATGGGAAGCTCCATTGGCTTGTCTCTATGGGTAATTATGACTGGAAAAGTGTCTGCCTTTGTTTACCTTGGAATTCCCAAGTAGCAATAAAGCAGAGCACTTTGTTCCTCAGGAGGACCCAATTGTTGGGACGTCGTCCAAATGCCTCCCTCCTGGTGGCGCCTGTAGCCTGTCACGACAGGAATATTGATCGAGGATACCCTAATGAAAAATGACTGCCGATGGATGTGCTGGGAAAAGAGCAGATCTGGTCTTGCGAGAGTTACATTGGGTAAGAATTAGGCCCATTAGATGCCTCGTTGAGTATTCAGGGGAGACAATTCTTGTTTTATAATATATGCTTGGGTTTGCCTTATGGAAAATTTATTGTTCATTCATTTGATGCACTCCTTTAAGAGGTCAACTTTGACTTTCAGTGCTCTCAGAATTTATTCTTTACTTCATTGTTCCTTGAAAACTATCTTTTATTTGATTTCTTTGTGCATTGAGTTGTCAAATAGCCAATGCATCCTCTAAACTGCTTTCTACAATTAACAGACATGTTTTGTGATTGGGGCAGGAAGAAAATCGGACTTACTGGTGCTAGTACTTATCAACATGGAGAGGGCAAATTATATTCATCAGCTTCTTCTTTTTTTTTCCCTCCATATTAATCTACTTGTTTATTTATAATAATCCCTCCAAGTTAATCATATGTTGCTCATTTTATTTGTAAATTTTGTTTGGGCCAGTCTTTTTTGAAATTTTTCTTTATTTTTTTTATTGAAGGATAATTGCTTTACAGAATTTTGTTGTTTTCTGTCAAACTTCAATGTGAATCAGCCATAGGTATATGTATATCCCCTCCCTTTTGATCCTCCCTCCCATCTCTTGCCCCATGCCACCCTTCTAGTTGATACAGAGCCCCTGTTTGAGTTTTCTGAGCCATACAGCAAATTCCCATTGGCTATCTTATACATGGTAATGTAAGTTTCCATGTTACTCTTTGCATACATCTCATCCTCTCCTCCCCTCTCCCCATGAACATAAGTCTATTCTCTATGTCTGTTTCTCCACTGCTGTTCTGTAAATAAGTTCTTCTGCACCATTTTTCTAGATTCCCTATATATGCATTAGAACACAATATTTATCTTTCTCTTTCTGACTCACTTCACTCTGTATAATAGGTTCTGGGTTCATCCACCTCATTAGAACTAACTCACGTGCATTCCTTTTTATGGCTAATATTCCATTGTGTATATGGTCAACAACTTCTCTATCCATTCATCTGTTGATGGACATCTAGGTTGCTTCCATGTTCTAGCTATTTTAAATAGTGCTGCAATAAACAATGGGATACAAGGGTCTCTTTCAATTTTGGTTTCCTCAGGGTATATGCCTAGCAGTGGAACTGCTGGGTCATAACTGTGGTGTTGGAGAAGACTCTTGAGAGTCCCTTGGACTGCAAGGAGATCCAACCAGTCCATTCGGAAGGAGATCAGCCCTGGGGTTTCTTTGGAAGGAATGATGCTAAAGCTGAAACTCCACTACTTTGGCTACCTCATGCGAAGAGTTGACTCATTAGAAAAGACTCTGGTGCTGGGAGGGATTGGGGGCAGGAGGAGAAGGGGACAACAGAGGATGAGATGGCTGGATGGCATCATTGACTCGATGGATGTGAGTTTGAGTGAACTCCAGGAGTTGGTGATGAACAGGGAGGCCTGGCGTGCTGTGATTCATGGGGTGGCAAAGAGTCGGACACGACTGAGCGACTGAACTGAACTGAACTGATGGTGGTTTTATTCCTAGTTTTGTTAAGGAATCTCCATACTGTCTTGCATAGTGGCTGTATCAATCTACATTCCCAGCAAGAGTGCAAGAGTGTTCCCTTTTCTCCACACACTCTCCAGCATTTATTGTTTGTAGACTTTTGATATGGCTATTTTGACCGGCATGAGGTGATATCTCATTGCAGTTTTGATTTGCATTTCTCTAATAATGAGTGATGTTGAGCATCGTTTCACGTGTTTGTTAGCCATCTGTATGTCTTCTTTGGAGAAATGTCTGTTTAAGTCCTTTCCCCACTTTTTGATTGGATTGTTTGTTTTTCTGGCATTGAGTTGTATGAGTTACTTGTATATTTTTGAAATTAATCCTTTGTCAGTTATTTCATTTGCTATTACTTTCCCCCATTCTGGGGGCTGTCTTTTCACCTTGCTTATAGTTTCCTTTGCTGTGCAAAAGCTTTTAAGTTTAATCAGATCCCACTTGTTTACTTTTGTTTTTATTTCTGTTACTCTAGGAGGTGGGTCATAGAGGATCTTGCTTTGATTTATGTCACTGAGTGTTCTGCCTATGTTTTCCTCTAAGAGTTTTATAGTTTCTGGTCTTACATTTAGGTCTTTAATTCATTTTGAGTTTTCCTTTGTGTATGGCATTAGAAAGTGTTCCAATTTCATTCTTTTACATGCAGCTGTCCTGTTTTCTGAGCATTACTTATTGAAGAGGCTGTCTTTGCCCCATTGTATATTCTTGCCTTCTTTCTCAAAAACAGGTACTCATAGGTGCATGGGTTTATTTCTGAGCTTTATATCTTGTTTCTTGGTCTACATTTCTGTTTTTGTGCCAGTACCATATTGCCTTGATGACTGTAGCTTTGTAGTATAATTTGAGTCAGGAAGGTTGATTCCTTCAGCTCCATTCTTCTTCCTCAAGACTGCCTTGGCATTCAGGGTCTTTTGTGTTTCCATATGAATTGTGAAATTTTTGTTCTAGTTCTGTGAAAAATGTCATTGTTAATGGGATAGGGATTACATTGAATCTGTAGATTGCATTTGGTAGTATACTCATTTTCACAATATTGATTCTTCCTACCCAGGAACATGGAATATCTCTCCATCTGTTTATGTCATCTTTGATTTCTTTCATCAGTGTCTTATAATTTTCGGTATACAGTTTTTTGTCTCCTTAGGTAAGTTTATTCCTAGATATTTAATTCTTTTTGTTGCAATGGTAAATGGGATTGATTCCTTAATTTCTCTTTCTGATTTTTCATTGTATATAGAAATGCAAGTAATTTTGCATTTGGTAGTATACTCATTTTCACAATATTGATTCTTCCTACCCAGGAACATGGAATATCTCTCCATCTGTTTATGTCATCTTTGATTTCTTTCATCAGTGTCTTATAATTTTCGGTATACAGTTCTTTTGTCTCCTTAGGTAAGTTTATTCCTAGATATTTAATTCTTTTTGTTGCAATGGTAAATGGGATTGATTCCTTAATTTCTCTTTCTGATTTTTCATTGTATATAGAAATGCAAGTAATTTCTGCATGTTGATTTTGTATCCTGCAACTTTGCTAAATTCACTGATTAGCTCTAGTAATTTTCTGATAGTATCTTTAGGGTTTTCTATGTACAGTGTCATGTCATCTGCAAACAATGAGAGCTTTGCTTCTTCTTTTCCCATCTGGATTCCTTTTATTACTTTTTCTTCTCTGATTGCTGTAGCTAGGACTTCCAGAACTATGTTGAATAATAGTAGTGAAAGTGGACACCCTTGTCTTGTTCCTGATCTTAGGGGGAATGCTTTCAGTTTTTCACCATTGAGAATAATGTGATGTAAGCTTATCATATATGGCCTTTACTATGTTGAGGTAGGTTCCTTCTGTGCCCACTTTTTGAAGAGTTTAATCATAAATGGGTGCTGAATTTTGTCAAAGGCTTTTTCTGCATCTATGAGATTATCATATGGTTTTTATCTTTTAATTTGTTAATATGGTGTATCACATTGATTGATTGCATATATCAAAGAATCCTTGCATCCCTGGAATAAACCCAGCTTGATCATGGTGTATGAGCTTTTTGATGTGTTGCTGAATTCTGTTTGCTAAAATTTTGTTAAGGATTTTTGCACTTATGTTCATCAGTGATATTTATTGCACTCATCTCACACACTAGTAAAGTAATGCTCAAAATTCTCCAAGCCAGGCTTCAGCAATACGTGAACCGTGAACTCCCTGATGTTCAAGCTGGTTTTCGAAAAGGCAGAGGAACCAGAGATCAAATTGCCAACATCCGCTGGATCATGGAAAAACAAAGAGTTCCATAAAAGCATCTATTTCTGCTTTATTGACTATGCCAAAGCCTTTGACCATGTGGATCACAATAAACTGTGGAAAAATCTGAGAGAGATGGGAATACCAGACCACCTGACCTGCCTCTTGAGAAATCTGTGTGCAGGTCAGGAAAGAACAATTAGAACTGGACATGGAACAACAAACTGGTTCCAAATAGGAAAAGGAGTACATCAAGGCTGTATATTGTCACCCTGCTTACTTAACTTACATGCAGAGTACATCATGAGAAACGCTGGACTGGAAGAAACACAAGCTGGAATCAAGATTGCCAGGAGAAATATCAATAACCTCAGATATGCAGATGACACCACCCTTATGGCAGAAAGTGAAGAGGAACTCAAAAGCCTCTTGATGAAAGTGAAAGAGGAGAGTGAAAAGTTGGCTTAAAGCTCAACATTCAGAAAACGAAGATCATGGCATTGGTCCCATCACTTCATGGCAAATAGATGGGCAAACAGTGGAAACAGTGTCAGACTTTAATTTTGGGGGCTTCCAAATCACTGCAGATGGTGACTGCAGCCATGAAATTAAGACGCTTTCTCCTTGGAAGAAAAGTTATGACCAACCTAGACAGCATATTCCAAAGCAGAGACATTACTTTGCCAACAAAGGTCCGTCTAGTCAGGGCTATGGTTTTTCCTGTGCTGATGTATGGATGTGAGAGTTGGACTGTGAAGAAGGCTGAGCGCCGAAGAATTGCTGCTTTTGAACTGTGGTGTTGGAGAAGAGTCTTGAGAGTCCCTTGGACTGCAAGGAGATCCAACCAGTGCATTCTGAAGGAGATCAACCCTGGGATTTCTTTGGAAGGAATGATGCTAAAGCTGAAACTCCAATAGTTTGTCCACCTCATATGAAGAGTTGACTCGTTGGATAAGACTCTGATGCTGGGAGGGATTGGGGGCAGGAGGAGAAGGGGATGACAGAGGATGAGATGGCTGGATGGCATCACTGACTCGATGGGCATGAGTTTGAGTGAACTCCAGGAGTTGGTGATGGACAAGGAGGTCTGGCATGCTGCAATTCACGGGGTTGCAAAGAGTTGGACATGACTGAGCGACTGAACTGAAGTGAACTGATTGTATCTGAGGTGAAATAATGGTTTCAGGATCATGCTTTTAAGAAGAGTCCTTACCTTTGACAGAGGTTTAGGAGATACTTAGGGATGAAGTGACAGGATGTCTGGGATAAACTTTGAGATCACCTGGGGTGTAGAATGGGAGAGTGAACTGGTGAAAAATGAATAAAATGGACCATGGGCTGGTCATTGTTGAGTTCATGATACTCTTCTATTTTGTTTGAATTTTCCCACAATCTGCTCCTAAGTCACTTGGGTCGTGTCTGACTGTGTGCAACCCCATAGACGGCAGCCCACCAGGCTCCCCCATCCCTGGAATTCCCAGGCAAGAACACTGGAGTGGGTTGCCATTTCCTTCTCCAATGCATGAAAGTGAAAAGTGAAAGGGACATTGCTCAGTCGTGTCCGACTCTTCGCGACCCCATGGACTGCAGCCCACCAGGCTCCTCTGTCCGTGGGATTTTCCAAGCAAGAGTACTGAAGTGGGGTGCCATCGTCTTCTCCATTTCTCACAATAAAACACTTTTTAAAAGAGTATCCTAGAAGGAAATTTGAATAGATTTAAAGAAACAGACCTTTAGAAATGCTTCTCCGATCACGTCAATCCTCTGCTGAAGACCTGTTCCTCTTGTGGTTTAGAGAAGGCCTGCAGCCCTCGGCCTGGCCCGCGGGTCCTCATTCGCCTCTCCAGAAGCCTCTGTGCCGTGTGGCCCGGCCCAGGAGGCCCGCCAGCTTGGCCTTCTTCCGGCCCCTTGTTTCCACATTTGGACACTCACGCTGTCATCCTGGACAGATCCTTCCTCCTCCTTCCCCTGCCTGACGCTCATTCTCAAGTCCCTGCTCAAGCGTCCTTCTTTTAGGGAAGCCTCCCTCCAGCCTCAAGCTTACTCATGTATTTCTGTCCGCGCTGAGGCTTTGCTGCCTGCAGGCTTTTCTCGAGCTATGGTAAGCGGGGGCTGCCCTGGTTCCTGCGCTTGCGCTGCTCCTGGCGGGGGCTTTTCTTTCTGTAGAGTGTGGGCTTCTCTTCCTGTAGAGCGGGGCGTCTTGGTGCACGTGAGCGTGCGGGTTGCCGCGCGTGGGCTCAGCGGTTCAGTCTGCCAGCTCCAGAGCACAGGCTCGTAGTGTAGCGTGCAGGCTGAGTTGCTACACGGCGTGTGGGGTCTTCCTGGACCAGGGATGGAACCCCCGTTTCCTACATTGGTAGGGAGATTGTTTATCACTGAGCTGCCAGGGAAGCCCAAGCCTGAAGTTTAAAGCCCACTTACCTGTTGTCGTCTGTCCTTGTACCTTACCGTCTGTCTGGGTGCGCACCCATTTTGGATCGATGTAGTTATTCACATGTCACGGTATGTCACTTAGCACCGCCAGAGGGCACAATCCTTGGAGACCGTCTCTGTCCACATTCTTGCTAAGTAGGAAGTGTCAAGACATGAATATTAAATGAATGCGTAGAATCAAAGCTGTTGGGCAGTCACTCAAAAGGTTAAACGTAGAACTCCTGTATGATCGAGCAGTTCCACTCCTAGGCATGTACCCCAAAGGATTAAAGCAGGGACTAAATAGATGCTTGTATGCCAGTGTTCATTGCAGCGGTGTTCACAGTGCCTCATAGGCTGAAAGAAACAAGGGTCCATCAATGCATGAATGAGTAAGCAAAATATTGTCTAATATATAGAATGTACCATGGAATATCACTCAGCCATAAAGATGAATGAAGTTCTGGTACGTGTTACAACACGAATCTTGAAAACATGCTGAGTGAAATAAGCCAGATCCATGAGGACAAATACTGTATGATTCTACTTATATGAAAATTTGAGAATAGACAAATTAATTTATAGAGATAAAAATTAAATTACAGGTTCCCAGAGGCTGAGGGAAGAGAACAGGGTCAGTTGTTGGTTAATGGGCATTTTGCTGGGAGGATGAGAAAGTTTTAGAAGTCGTGCCGATGGTTGCATAATGCTGTTAGTATGGTTCATTCTGCTGAACTGTACACGGTAGCTGTGGCTGAAATGGCAAGCTTTATGTTATAACATTTATGTTATTACTATACCATAATAAAAAGACTTGGAAAATTGAACAAGAATGATGATTAGGGACTTCCCTTGGTGGTCCAGTGGTAAAGACTTTCTTTTTTCTAATGTTCGGGGTGTGGATTCAATCCCTGGTCAGGGAGCTAAGATGCTACATGCCTCACGGCCAAAAAAAAAAAAAAAACAAAAAAACATAAAACAAAAACAATATTGAAACAAATCAATAAAGACTTTAAAAATGGTCCATGTAAAAAAAATAATGACAATTAACCCTGTTTGCTTTTCCCACACATGAGTTGTTTGTTGCTGTTGTTAAGTTGCTAAGCCATTCTGACTCTGCGACCCCATGGACTGTAGCCTGCCAGACGCCTCTGTCGATGGGATTTTCCAGGCAAAAATACTGGAGTGGGTTGCCATTCCCTTCTCCAGGGGATCTTCCTGACCCAGGAATTGAACCTGGGTCTTCTGCAGTGACAGACAGTGGCAGGAGGATTCTTTTCTGCTGAGTCACCAGGAAAGCCCTACATACAGGGTAATCTTTTTTCCCTTGTGCTCGGACACTCTAGACAGTTAGCGGAAGGTGTGGGTTGTGCCCCTGGTCAGCCCATCTGCCTTTCCTGTTGGTGATGGAGGGAGACTTTCAGTGAGGGGGAAAGGCAGTGCATGGTGAATGGGTGAGTGAGTCCTGGGTTGGTCACGACCTCCCCACATCTCACTGCCAGCCCAAGGCCCCCGTGGCTCTCCTGGTCACCTGAGCCGGCCGTCAACCTGAACATCAGTTCATCAGCGTTATCTGCACCCCATAGACCTGAGCGCCTTTTTCTCTTCCTCCGAGTCTGCATCATCTAGCAGCTCCAGGGGTCCATAAGTGCTTTGGACAAACACAGTTGTACTCACACAGCCAAGTGCTGGCTGAGCCAAGGGCTTCTTGGAGAGCGACTCACAGTGAGGGAGTGTGGAAAGGGAGAGGGGTGCTGGAAGGAGAGACCTTCTCTGCTGAGGGTTTTGAATCTCACTCTGACTTGGGAGCCAGCCCAAGGTCTCCCGCCAAACAGGCTGATGCAATCTGGATGAACTTACAGCCAAAAGAATCAAGACCTGCTTCCTTTTCTTCTTCCCCATGACAGCTCCTGTTTCCCCTTGTTTGAATCATCTCTGTCTTGGTTTGCGTGGGCTGCCATGATAAAGAGCTACAGAACTGGTGGTTTAAACAACAGAAATAAATTTTCTCATGGTCTGGAGGCTGGGAAATCCAAGATCTACCTGCCAGCTGATTCAGTTCCAGGTTAGGGCCCTCTTTCTGGCTTGTAGGCAGCCAGCCACCTTCTCTGTGTGTGCTCACATTTCAGGACAGGGTGGGGGAGACAGAGAGAGAGAAAAGAGAGAGAAAGAGAGAGAGAGAAGTGCATTCTGGTGTTTCTTGTAAGGGCACTAATCCCACCATGAGGGCCCCATCCTAAAGACCCCATTTATATGTGGTTAGTTCCCAAAGGTCCTCTATCCTAACACCACACTGGAGATTAAAGCTTCTGCATATGAATTCTGGGCTTCTCTGGTGGTTCAGCAGTAAAGAATCCACCTGCCAACACAGGAGATGCAGGTTCCATCCCTGCGTTAGGAAGATTCCCTGAAGGAGGAAATGACAACCCATTCCAATATTCTTGCCAGGAAAATCTCGGGGACTAAAGGAGCCTTTTGGGTAACAGTCTCTGGGGTCACAAAGAGTGGGACATGACTTAATGACTATATAGCAACAAATAGAGGAGTTTTGGGGTGAAGACCTAACAACTTAGTCCATCGCGCTATCCTTTGTGGGGTCACCATTGTTCAAAAACCGATTGCAGTGCCTCGGTATAGCCCATCTACTCTTTGTTTTCTTTTTTAAACATATTTCTTCACCTGACTACGGCAGTTCTTAGTTGTGACATGTGGAATCTTTAGTTATGGCACGTGGGATCTAGTTCCCTGAGCCGGGATCAAACCCGCCTCTTTTATTGGGAGTATGGGGTCTTAGCCACTCGCCCACCAGATAAGTTCCTCCCATCTGCTTTTGAAATGGAAACAATCTGAAGGCACTTGAAGTCTCTTTAGGGGACCTGCTGTCTGACCATCATGTAGGGAGGACCTGGACTCTTGCACACATCAGAGACCTGGCAGGTCCGTGGCGTCAGGGAGATGGTCAGAATGATGTGTGTTCATGTCCCAACTCCGAGACATCTCCATCATGGCCATAGATGTCCCATCATACTCCTGCAGCTTCATTTTCTATGAGGATGGTGCTGCTAGCTGGTGTTGATGCCCAGTCACAGGCTGGTTCAGATTTAAGCTGATGGTGCCCAGGAGGAGCTCCAGGCCATGCCTTGCAGGTTGCAGAGCTATGTAAGTGGTGGTGGTGGGAGGCTGCAGCTCTTGATGTGGGCCTTCCCCAAGTGGGCTGCCAGATGGTGGCTCAGCTAGTGGGTGGAGGAGGGACCAACTTTTGTTCCCAGGCCCAGCCCATTCAGCTCTCCCTGCCCAGGCGTTGGCTTTCCTTCTAGCTACTCTTTGGGAGCTAAAGGGCCTTTCTGGAGGCCATATCCCTGGGCCCGTAAGCTTGTCCTGACCGTAGTTCCCAGCTCCCAACTGTGGCCACTGGAGACTGCTACCAGCCCTCCCTGGGCCTGTTGTGCTCATGGTCCCCTGCACTTGACCTTGGAGCTGTGTCTGTGGTCCTCCAGAGAGGTGAGAAAGAAGAGAGGGGGCTTTCTCAAACAAGCAGTACAAGGTGTTCAATTCAGTTCAGTCGCTCAGTCATATCCGACTCTGCGACCCCATGAATTGCAGCACACCAGGCCTCCCTGTCCATCACCAACTCCCGGAGTTCACTCAGACTCACGTCCATCAGGTCAGTGATGCCATCCAACCATCTCATCCTCTGTCATCCCCTTCTCCTCCTGCCCCCAATCCCTCCCAGCATCAGAGTCTTTTCCAATGAGTCAACTCTTCGCATGAGGTGGCCAAAGTACTGGAGTTTCAGCTTTAGCATCATTCCTTCCAAAGAAATCCCAGGGCTGATCTCCTTTAGAATGGACTGGCTGGATCTCCTTGCAGTCCAAGGGACTCTCAAGAGTCTTCTCCAACACCACAGTTCAAAAGCATCAATTCTTTGGCATGTGTACATGTGTTTAAAGTTAGGGTTTTCCTTAGGTGTCCCTTGCCTCCCGCTTCCCTGATTTATTTCCTTGCTGCTGATTTTCCCAGCATTTCTCTGTCTCCTGCCTCCCGAGGTGGGCTGGGGTCCAGCCAGAGCAGGACTCTCACAGCAGTGTTGGCAGCAGTGGGCTGGTGCCCTGTCACGGGGACACCTGGTGCTGCTCCTCGTGGTGGCTCCGTGTCCTTCTCCATTCCAGCTCAGCTCCCTGTTTTAGGGGATCCACCCCCTCCTCCCTGGCTTCTCCTGCAGGCTCCTTCCTTGCAATGGGTGATCCTCCATCTATCTGAAGACTCGGGTCAAAGACCAGGTATCACACTGCCCCAACCTCCTGAGTCTAACCCACCAGCTCTGTCTCCAGAATCCTCCCCAAACACCTCCACTTTTCGTGCCCTTTACTGCGATCTGACTGCCATGCCCTGGCCGGGCACCTGGGACTGCCCACCTGGCTGGGCGCCACGCCCTGCTCAGGGAACAGCAGGCCAGGGAGCTGCCTGTGAGAGTCCCCCCAGGGCCTCCCCAGCTGTCAGATTCCCTGCTCTTTGGAGACTGAGGCTTTGGCGACGGCGTGCTGGTCAGCACGTGGGGAGGAGGCCCGTGTTTGAACAGACCATGTGGATTGGGGTCTCACAGGTAATGCCTCAGTTAACTCCTGCAGTTGTAAAAACATCCTTTAATTTTTGGCTGTGCGGGGTCTATGTCACTGTGAGGGCCTTCTCTAGTTGCGGTGGGTGGGGATGACCCTCTCGTTGCGGTGTGCTGGCTTCTCATTGTGGTGGCTTCTCTAGGTGCGGAGCACAGGCTTTAGGGTGCGTGAACTTCAGTCGCTGCGGCTCCTGGGCCCTAGAGCACAGGCTCAGTAGCACTGGCATACAGGCTTTGGTTGCCCACGCCCTGTGGAATCTTCCTGGATCAGGGATTGAACCTATGTTTCCTGCATTGGCAGGCCGATTCTTTACCACTGAGCCACCAGGGAAGCCCAGCTCCTGTGGTTTTCCAGAAGCCTGCAGGTTTCACTCACCCAGCCCAGTGCTCCTACTAATAGCGTTTAGTGGAGTGTTTCAAAAGGTGGCCGACTCATTTCCTGCCTTTCTAAAGAAGAGGAAAAAATGTAAAACCTAGGAAAATAATACACTATAAAGAACACGTTAGCCACCAGCCAAAGACACTTAAGGGCAGAAAATTCAACCTGTTTTAGTTTTAGAAAAATATTTTTCTTTAACTTGATTCCAAGAGGGTTTGGGAGGGGGGAAAGGGCTATTTGGATGGGTTCCATTTTCCTGGGTTGGAGTTAGAAAAGCAGCTTGCTGGGTTGGCAGTGATTCCAAGGAGCAGGGAACTGGGAAATCAGGGCACTCAGCTTCTTCCAAGGACGTTTGGTTACTCTCCAAATGCAAAGCGCCTCATGTGTCTCATGTAGTTAGTGAAATTCATCCGTTGTGATGTCAGAGCATTTCAGCTGGTCAAGTGGTTTGCTTCGACTTGATGAAGTGGCCGTTTTGGAAGTTAGCGTAAGGCTGATTACACCCGTGTGGTGCAGGGTATGGTCCCCACCAGAGGCTGATGACAGTTCTCAGATGGGAGCATGTGAAGGTGCTGTTTCTGCCACTTACCTGCAAGGTCTTCCTTGGGGTCACTGTGTCCATTGGGATGCATTCCATTGCAGTGACCCCAGAAAAAAGGCACCTATTGGCTGTTGTACTCAAAGAGTCCAGGGTCCAGCTCGCTTCAGATGTGGGTGTGTGGGACCTGGTCCCTCTCATCTCTCAACTTCTCCTCACCTTGGGCTTCCTTCACCAGCTCTCTTGATGGCAAGAGCAATCCCCACCCTCCCTTCTTCCAAGTTCCATTACTTCCAATAAAAGAGAAGTTTCTCTTCTCTAATAGCTGACTCCTGTGTCCAGTGGCCAGTCTGATAGGACCCACCCAGATCATGGATTCATCCCAAAGCATCCCCTTGGCCATGATATTATGTAGACTGGCCAGTCCTGGGTCCCAGGCTCATCTGAAAGCTGGACTGGAGGTTAATATTAGCCACAAGCCACTTGGACTGAATCTGGGGGAAGAGGGCTCCCAAGAGGAAAGCTGGGGCTGTGTTCCTATGAGGGGATGCTGAATGGCAAGCACAGCAAATGTGTGAACACCTGAGCTCTTCTGTCTTTGCAGTCAGTCCCCTGCTCCCTTCAAACGGCCCTGCTCAAGCCACCCTTCCTTTTCTTCTTTCTCCTCCTCTTGACCAAAGTGCTTGGAGTTGCCTTTTACTGAACCTTGTTATGCAGGGCCGTTAGGTGTCAGGCAGCTTGGACTTGAACCCCAGCCCTGCGTGCTTCCTCAGGTGCAGCTGTGGACAGGTCAGTTCCTTCTCCTGAACCTCACTGTCCTCATCTGTCAAGTGAGGAAGTGGAGGAGAAAGTGTCAGCTGCTTCATCATGTCTGACTCTTTGCAATTCCGTGGACTGTAGCCCGCCAGGCTCCTCTGTCCATGGAATTCTCCAGGCAAGAATGCTGGAGTAGGTAGCCGTTCCCTTCTCCAGGGGATCTTCCTAATTCAGGGATCAAACCTGAGTCTCCAGCATTGCAGGAAGAGTCTTAACTGAGCCACCAGGGAAGCCTGGTGAGGGGAATTGCCAATTATCAAGTGAAGGGAATTGTGGTTTTCTCCTGGATGGTTGTGATAGGCAGTGAGTGTGTGGAGCTCAGACCCTGGAAGGCGGGAGGGCACAGCAAGTGGGGGCTCACCATCCACTGCCTCTGTCAGATGGGGAAACCCAGGCATTGTGTCATTGTGCAGGGTCCCACAGCTGGTGGAGAGCTGAGCTGGGGTTTGAGTCTGGCCTGCCTCATCTGAGCCCAGTGCCTGCTCATGCTGTAGCCTTACCTCTTCCATCCACCTTCCTGTTTGCAGACTGTTTCTCATGGACTCTCCAGGCTGCGGTCAGCACCTGGGATCAGTGCACAAAGGCTGTTGCATGTCTTTGACCTACCAGACACCAAATTAAATCCTGAGCAGACAAGGCAGGGGCTTCCCTGGTGGTTCAGATGGTAGAGAATCTGCCTGCAGTGAGGGAGACCTGGGTTATATTCCCTGGGTCGGGAAGATCCCCTGGAGGAGGGCATGGCAACCCACTTCAGTATTCTTGCCTGGAGAGTCCCATGGACAGAGGACAGAATCCAAGGACCCTACAGTCTGTAGGGTTGCCAAGAGTTAGACATGACTGAGTGACTAACACTTTCCCTTTTTCAGACAAGGCAGAGTGATGGGGTGAACTGGCCTCCCGGAGGATGGGGGATGGATGCGCTGTGCTACTGGGGTGGCCTCTGCACAAAGGGGAACCGAGAGCCGTGCCTGCCCAGGCTGTGAGGGGGAGGGCATGGATGCCTTGCTGCTTGTGGGGCGAAGGTAGAGCTTGATGAGCTGACGGTGTTCCTTGAATGGCTTTTGCCCAGTGGGTTCGGTCTTCATTAAGTTGTTGACTGTTTCTAACAATGGTCTGTACTGTGCTTGTTTCCAGTGTGGAATAATTTACTGGCTGTTCGGTGGGGCCATCAGAAATCTCGGAGGCCCAGCACACGTAACTCAGTGGCTTCAGCCTCTCCAGGTATGGCATGGACCACCTTAGTTTCCATGAAAATGAAAGTGAAAGTCGCTCAGTTGTGTCCTACTCTTTCTGACCCTGGACTATACAGTCCATGGAATTCTCCAGACCAGAATACTGGAGTGGGTAGCAAAACTTCACAGTAGTTAGGGGTATTTGTGTGTTTGCAGAAAAAGAAAATGAAATATAGAATTAATGTCAGCCGGAGCTTTGTTTGAAATGAGAATCCTAAGACTCCCTTTTTTAGATTGCACAGGTCTGTCATATTGTTATCACCCTAGTTGTCACCAGACTGAATTTTTATAATATCTCCAACTCCAACTTACTATTCCCTCTCTTGCTGATGTTTTTAATGATCTGTTGTTCAATTGTTAAGTCGCTCAGTCCTGTCCGACTCTTTGTAACCCCATGGACTGCAGCATTCCAGGCTTCCCTGTCCTTCACCATCTCATGGAGTTTTCTCAGACTCACGTCCATTGAGTCAGTGATGCCATCCAGCCATCCTGTCCTCTGAGATAATGATCTGAGAGGTCAGCAGTTAGAGCAGCCATTTGACTAGCTGATTCCCTTCTAACACCCGGTCGACTCCAGGAGCAGAAGTACACGGGGATGTTTGCAATGACCGAGAGGGGCCATGGGAGCAACGTCAGAGGGATCCAGACTGAAGCCACCTTTGACTTCTCTGCACAGGTGAGGATCTTCCTGTGGTTCTGTGGGCAGAAGACCTGAACCCAGCAGACCCTCCTACCTCTTCCTCCCGAGACCATGTTCACCCACACTGTGTGCACTGTCTAGCCAGAGGTGCTTGGATTCGGAAGTGTCTGAGTTTTAGTGGAGGTGGATGTATGCTCAGCCTCCCTGAGTCTAATACCAACACTTGCATAGCACCTACCTTGGGAGGACACTGCTGAGACATTTGAGGTGCACTTATTAACTTAATGCTTTGGGGAAGCTTGGTGAGAACAAGACCTCCACCATCGCGTGGTCCTTCTGAACTGTAGCAGGCACATGGGTATAAGAGAGGTCTCTGTTGGCGCATCACCCCATGGGGCAGGAGGGCACTGTGTGTGCTGGACCTCCTCCCAGGAGCCAAGTCCTTGGTGCTGGCATTGATACCAACCAGGGTTCTTGACCTTCCCCAGTCAGTAGAAACTGACCAGAGGCCAGATAAGAAATTCAGGCAAGGCTCTACTGGGGCTCCTGCTGCAGCAGGGGGAGGTGAGAGCAGGCATCAGGTTCTCTTGCTTGCTCACTCCCTGGGTGGGGGTGAGCCGATTCCTTACATGGGGTGAGTATATGGGTGTGTCAAGGGGTCAGGCCAGAGGGATGGCTTAGATGGTTTGCCTGCCCCTGAGGTGGTGTGTGCAAGGGGTATGCTCAGTATCCTGTTTTTGCTCCCGACACCCTGCTTTTTCTCCAGGCTCTTCAAAATTGGCAGTTGGGTTTTTTCGGCTCTTTGTATATTTTCTCTATAATTTTGCCCCAACTGAGCATGCACACAGTTATTTTTAGTCCAATATTCTATCTTTATATACTGTGTTGTTTGAGGAGAGATGTAAACAGGTGCAAGGACTGCAGCAAAGGGTCCCAGGTCCCAGGTCTGTCTCAGCATGATGCATTATCTTTAACTGCTGCTGCTAAGTCGCTTCAGTCGTGTCCGACTCTGTGCGACCCCATAGACGGCAGCCTACCAGGCTCCTCCGTCCATGGGATTTTCCAGCAAGAACACTGGAGTGGGTTGCCATTTCCTTGTCCAATGCAGGAAAGTGAAAAGTGAGAGTGAAGTCACTCAGTTGTGTCCGACTCTTAGTGACCCCATGGACTGCAGCCTTCCAGGCTCCTCCGTCCATGGGATTTTCCAGGCAAGAGTACTGGAGTTGGGTGCCATTGCCTTCTCCATCTTTAACTGTGATATGGACACAAATCCAGAAGGCAACCAAAATAAAATTTGACAAAACAATCTGACTTTATTGCATGGGTTGTTGTTGTTTAGTTGCTCAGTCATGTCCGACTCTTTTGTGGCCCCATGGACTGTGGCCTGTCAGGCTCCTCTGTCCGTGGGATTTTCCAGGCAAGGATACTGGAGTGGGCTGCCATTTCCTTCTCTAGAGGATCTTTCTGACTCAGGGATCAAACCTGTGTCTCCTGCTTGGAAGGTGGATTCTTTACCTCTAAGCCACCAGAGAAGCCCTATTGTATGGGATGAACTCCAAAATGTTGGTAAGACCCTCTAAATCGATAGCTCTCTATTAATGGATCACAGCAAAAATCCTGTTCTGTAAATCCTGCCCCCCATCTCTTTAGCTCCTACTTCTACCCTCAAATAAAGAAAGCAATGATCTACTTATTTCATTCTCCTTTCTAGTTTCTTGTTTGATATTGCTGTTGTTGCTAAGTCGCTTCAGTCGTGTCCGACTCTGTGCGACCCCAGAAACAGCAGCCCATCAGGCTCCCCCGTCCCTGGGATTCTCCAGGCAAGAACACTGGAGTGGGTTGCCATTTCCTTCTCCAATGCGTGAAAGTGAAAGTGAAGTCGCTCAGTCAAGTCCGACTCCTAGTGATCCCATGGACTGCAGCCTACCAGGTTCCTCTGTCCATGGGATTTTCCAGGCAAGAGTACTGGAGTGGGTTGCCATTGCCTTCTCCCTTGTTTGATATTGGGTATTCCTAAAAACCAGAAAGGGATAAATACATGTTGCAGTTTTTTCTAGAAATGTGTGTGTGAATGAGTGTGCAAGCTTTGTGGCCATAAGGTATGAATGTGGCCATGTGCTGTGGGTGTGGCCATGTGCTGTGGGTGTGGCCATAGGCTATGAATGTGGCCATAAGCTATGAATCTGGCCATGTTCCATGGGTGTGGCCATGTGCTGTGGGTGTGGCCATAAGCTATGAATGTGGCCATAAGCTATGAATCTGGCCATGTTCCATGGGTGTGGCCATGTGCTGTGGGTGTGGCTATAAGCTATGAATCTGGCCATAAGCTATGAATCTGGCCATGTGCTGTGGGTGTGGCCATGTGCCTGTGGGTGGGGCCCTTTGCCTGCGCATGTGGTGACTCAGCCTTTTCTTCACTGTGGCTATTGTCCCTTGGAATCTGGAGCTCTGTTCCTAGGCTTTTCTGACCCCAGGATGCTAGCTGGAGGCGGTCAACATTTAGAATGACAGATGCAGGTGAGGGTTGTGTGAGAGATGTCCTGCCTTGTCTCCTGCCCCAGTGCTAGTTCTCTGCAGTAGCCGGTGATGTCTAAGGTCACAATAAGGGCCAGAATAAGGACTGTCGCCTGCTGAATGCTCGCTCTGTGCCAGGCTCTGCCTCAAGCTCTCTCTGTATAGTATACTACCACAGTCATCTGCTCCCCAGGTGGGGCTAGTGGTAAAGAACTCGTCTGCCAATGCAGGAGACATAAGAAATGCGGGTTTGACCCCTGGGTTGGGAAGATCCCCTGGAGGAGGGCATGGCAACCCACTCCAGCATTCTTGCCTGGAGGAGCCCCATGGACTCGCCTGACAGGACTGTGATCCATAGAGTGGAAAAGAGTTGCATATGACTGGAGTGATTTAGCGCTCATGCAGGTTCTCTTACAGCAGCAGTCCCATAGATGTCATAGTTAAGCTGCTGTGTGTGTGCTAGGCAGCAGGCCAGGCCCTCTGCTGTGCAACATTGTGTTAGATGTTCTAGAATCTTATAGGAACATATTTTTGTCCTTATTTTTCAGGCGGAGAAACTATGGCTATGACGTTAACAAGTGAATCTCAGGTTCAAGAGATTGCCCTTAAGAGCTTAGCTTTCCTGTCAGAGATGGCACGCACATTGACCAAACACCATGGGTTTTTGCCTGCCCCATTTTTTTCCTCCCAAACCTGTAGTATTGAGGTCACCTTGCTGTCCTTTAAGGGAAAAAAAAAACCCAGCCACAATTCTTATTTGTTTTCTTCTTATAATTTTTATTTATTTTTTTTTGCACAAAAATGATTTCCCTGTGTTGGTCCTGTTTTCCCCAAGCAGCATAAATGATTTAGCTACCTGGTGTGCTTCGGCAGCTGCTGCTCTCTGTAGGGGAGTTGCAAAGTTGAAATCGTAATGATGAGAAGACTCTGGTGAACTTGCTGCCTCCCGGGGGAGTGAGGGAGGCAATAAGCCTATCATAGGCTCAGGCCACTGAGGGCTGGCTTAGCCGAGAATGGCTTTCCCCTTCATTGGTTTCTGTGTTTTCCCCTTCATTTCCCTTTTCAAATGTTAGAGCATATCAAATGAGCTCTCTCTCCCTCCGGAGCAGTTTTAATCTCTTCAATTTTTTTGTTATTCGTTCCTGTGGGTTGGCTGTTTTATTTTTGGATGGTAGGTTGAGTAGCGGCATGGAGGGTTTTGAGGTAAGAGAGAGTTACACTTTATGCAAAAATCACAAAAATAAATGAGGTTCTAAGAGCTCTCTGGCCAAAGCCATCTCTGTGTTTACAAGACTGACTGTTTTGTTGGTCTTCAACGACGAATTATAATAGGAACCAACACACGTGTGCATTATTTAGATCCAGCTTTAAATGCCAGCGCTTTGGCTGAGGCAGACTTTCCAAATCAAGTGTTTTTGCCAGAAGTGACAAAACTCCTTTCCCAGAGAGGATCAAATGTTGATGGGGACGAATGGCCTCCTGTCTCCTCCGCACACGACCAGATCGTTTCTGCCAGGTTAGCCTTTCTCTGCCACTTCCCTTCCCACCCGTGTGGTGCTATTTAATGCATCCCTTCACCACGTGTTGTTTGTTACTGCACCCACAAGCCTCATAAAACTCCTTTCTTTAAGAAGTTCTTGGCTGGCCCGATAAGACAAGGGCAGCAGCCTCCAGAGACTTAAAAATGATCAGCTCATCCATGTATGTTTCTGAAAAGCCCTTGCCTATGTTAAAAGTTTCCCTGTGTGCACATGTGTCAGAGAATGTTTTCTTGGGCTCCAAGACTGTATTTCTTGGCCAGAGGGAAAGTACAGTCCATATACTTGAAAATCTGAAATCCGAGATGATCTTTACATGATCAATAGCTTGTTGGTTTGGTTCAGCCACATCTTTGATAATTGTCAGCTTCGATTAAATTTGCGGTTCTGTTTTTTTGCCATCACGCCCCGCCCCGGCTTCCCCTTTCCTTCCCCCAACTCCCTGGATTCTTCGACCTATTCAAGGTACCCAGTATCCAGAGTTGGCAGTTATGGTCTCTCTCCTTAACAAGAGGCTGAAGGGTATCCCAGGTAGCAAGCCGCATGAGAGAGGACCAAGAATGGAAGACAGGTGTTTCCACGGTGATCCTGTTCTGGTTCCTGGAGAGGAAGAAAAAGGAGGCAGAGTTTTGAGGAGAAACCGAAAACATAAAGCTAATTGTTTCCCCTCTGCTTTTTCCTGGCCAGTGTCAACTTTAGACTGTTCTGAGCTAGAATCCTTGGTCATATTTTGGAGACAAGATAGATGATGTGTTCTAAGATTCATTCCCTTATAAGATGGAGAATTGTTGACACATGCTTTTTGGTTTAAGGGCTTATTCACATGAGCTTTTGAGAGAACCTTTCATTATCATATTCATTGATCAAGAAAATGGAGAGAGATTTTGAAACAGTTATCCAAAGGCTTAAATGAGATATTTCTTTTTATAAAAATCAAAATTGTCTGGGATGAGATTCTAAGCAATGGTGGGACTGGATCACAGTTGTTTATTAGTCTTGTTTGTGTTCAGGTGTACACATTTAAGGACTTCCCAGCTGGCACTAGTGGTAAAGAAACCACCTGCCCACGCAGGAGACATGAGGGATGTGGGCTCAGTGCCTGGTTGGGAGGATGCCCTGGCGGAGGGCATGGGAACCCACTCCAGTATTCTTGCCTGGAGAATCCATGGACAGAGGAGCCTGGCGGGCTAAGTCCATAGGGTTGCAAACAGGTGGACGTGACTGAAGTGGCTTAGCACACATGCACCTATACGGTTAACCTTTGGTTAGTTAGTTGCTGTTCAAACAATGGACTCATACCTTGGATGCAAGAATGTCTGAGGCCCAGGAATCAGTGGAGGACCTGAGGAAACCATGCCATTGGTCCAGGAGGGACAATGTCCAGTAGACAAAATGAAATACACAGACATGGACTCATTGAACTGGGCCCCAGATCGTTGGGTACTCTGTCGTTTCTTGTGAAACCTGCAGGTGGAGTGTTTGGGAGCGAGGGCTGTGCTGAGAACTGAATACAGATCACCAGGGCTGTTAGGGGTTAGGGTGCTGGATTATTTAAAAGTCAAAACCTCAGTGTGGAGTAGCCTGGAGAGAAAGAAGCTCACTGAAGAAGGATTCATACGTTTAAGCCATAGGCTCGGACGAATGTGCCAGCTTCAGCATCAGTCCTTTCAATGAATATTCAGGGTTGATTTCCTTTAGGAGTGACTGTTTTGATTATCTTACAAAGAAGAGCGGGCAGCAAGAAGGGAGGGAACGTGAGGGTGAGCTAAACGGCTTTGGGTCATCTCCGACTTTTCTGTGAGGTCACCTAAGTGGGCGTGGCCATGCAGCGTGAATCTGTTTCATGGTGTTCGTTGCACTGAGCCCAGGGGTTGAAAGGAACCATAAGGAAGAAAACTCTGTTGCTTTGGTATTTCTGTGCAGGAATTTGTCATTGCCACACCATGTAAAAATGCTGAGAAGATGTACATTGGAAATGCGATGTACGGGAATTACGCAGCAGTCTTTGCCCAGCTCATCATAAACGGAAGATCTCAAGGTTTGTCACCAACACAGAAGCCTAGGCTGTTTCCCTTGATTAGTACTCTTCTCCCATGAGTGCTTTACACAGAATCCTTCCCCCTCAAAGGGGTGTTTTTATCTTGTAAAAAATTCACACTGGAACTTTCCCCTGTCAGTCCAGTCAGTGGTTAAGACTCTGTGCTTCGACTGCAGATGGGGTACTAAGATCCCACATGCAGTGTGGCACAGCTACATAAGAAATTGAGTTATTTGTCTTTTAAAAAATTGAGCACTTGGTCTCCTAAATATACATGATGAAAGATTTTATCATTACATTCAACATTATACACTATTATGGGCAGTGCAGTCATACAACAGAATGAATTTCAGAATCAACATAATTGCACACTGGAAATTAGGAAAGCCTTGCTCATATCTTTAGAGGCTTTAGTAAGTGTCTTTTCACCGTCCTTAGGGCCCCACTGCTTCATCGTTCCTGTCCGAGATGAAAATGGAAACTTGTACCCAGGAGTGACGGTTGTTGACATGATGCATAAAGAAGGTGAGTCCGCAGGTGGCCCTTCTCGCACCCTCCTTTGCACTTTCTGCCTCCTCCCCGCCCAACCCTGCCAGCTGTTGGCGTTCAGTCTCTAAGTCATGTTCGACCCTCTGTGACCCCGTGAACTGCAGCACACCAGGCTTCCCTGTCCTTCACTATCTCCTGCAGTTTACTCACACTCATGCCCATTGAACTGGTGATGCCATCCAACTATCTCATCCTCTGTCACCCCCTTCTCTCTCTGCCCTCAATCTTTCCCAGCACAGCATATTTTCCAAAGAATCAGCACTTCCCATCAGGTGGTCAAAGTACTGTAGCTTCAGCTTCAGCATCAGTCCTTTCAATGAATGTTCAGGGTTGATTTCCTTTAGCATTGACTGTTTTGATCTCCTTGCTGTCCAAGAGACTCTCAAGAATCTTCTCAAGCACTTTGGTTCAAAAGCATCAGTTTTTCAGCACTTAGCCATCTTCGTGGTCCAACTTCACATCTGTTCATGACTACTGGAAAAACCATAGCTTTGACTCTATGGACCTTTGTTGGCTAAGTGATGTCTCTACTTTTTAATATACTGTCTAGATTTATCAAGCTTTTCTTCCAAGGAGCAAGCGTCTTTTAATTTCATGGCTGCATCTACAGTGATTTTGGAGCCCCACAATATAAAATCTGTCACTGTTGCCTCTTTTCCCCACCTGAGTCTAGCCTAACTCACCAAAGCAGTGAAGGCAGAAGAGACTGGTCTTGAAGGGGCCACTCTACCCACCTGCTGCTGCCCCTCTGGCCGTTTGCCAGTGTCTTTTAGGCCTTTGTGGCCATGGCACCCCACTCCAGTAGTCTTGCCTGGAAAATCCCATGGATGGAGGAGGCTGGTAGGCTGCAGTCCATGAGGTCGCTAGGGGTCGGACATGACTGAGCAACTTCACTTTGACTTTTCACTTTCATGTATTGGAGAAGGAAATGGCAACCCATTCCAGTATTCTTGCCTGGAGAATCCCAGGGACGGGGGAGCCTGGCTGGTTTCTGTCTATGGGGTTCCACAGAGTCGGACATGACTGAAGCGACTTAGCAGCAGCAGTAGCATTGCAAATTCATCCTGTGTTCTGAGGAGGAAGCATTGGGAAGGAGGAGAAATTGAGTTTGAGGTCACTGGCAGGGCTGAATGAGCTTTGCTGCTTCTGTATGTTTGGTCAGATCTTCTCTTGGCTGCCTAGAATTCTCCCCTCTCCAGCCTCAGCAACTGCCCAGGCAGACAGCTGTGGCCCCAGCTGAGCCCTAGAAGGTCCAGCACTTCCTCCTCCGTGCTCGTTAGTGAGGAGGCAGCTGGAGAGACAGGCACCGCGCTGCGTGGAAACAAGCAGATGGCATCTTCACCCCAGATAAGAAAGCAGCCACGATTCTAGAAGTGAAAGAAGGGCTTTCCATTTCAGTCATGTCCAACCTAGAAAGTGGCAGCGATGGTATAACTATTTTTAAAACTGTCTTGGTGTATATTTTTTAGGAATCTGTTTATATATTTGGCTGCTGTAGGTCTTAGTTACAGCATGTGGGATCTTTTAACTGTAGCATACAAACTCTGCTTGAGCAAACTCCAGGAGATAATGGAGGACAGGAAGCCTGGCGTGCTGCAGCCCATGGGGCCGCAGAGTTGGACACGGCTTCATGACTGAACACCACCAGCAACGTGCAAACCCTTAGCTGCGGCATGCTGGGTCCAGTTCTCCAGCCAGGGATCAGACCCGAGCCTCCTGCACTGGGAGTGCAGACTCAGCCACTGCACCAGCAGGGAAGTCCCATGGGGCGGTATTTCTGATGCTCATAAGCTTGTCCCACTGCAGCTCCATTTCCTGTCTGTTCTCTCTAGGTCTACATGGTGTGGATAACGGGATTCTGAGATTTGACAATGTTCGGATACCGAGGGAGAACCTGCTGGATAAGTGAGTAGCTGCCTCCTTAACTCTGACTTGCTGAAGCTATGAGCTCTTTGCCTCCCAGGCCTGGTTCCTAGGTCTTATGGGCTTTACGTCCAGCTGTCTCCTTATAACCACTTTCACAGTTTTACTAATCAGAATAGGTGGATAAACAAATAAAAGAAAATTTAAAATTATCCCCAATACTATCACTTTTGTTGTTGTTCAGTTGCTAAGTTGTGTCCAGCTCTTTGCAGCCCCATGGATCACAGGACGCTAGGTTTCACCCTCCTTCACTATCTCTGGGAGTTTGCGCAAACTCATGTCCATTGAGTCAATGATGCCATCCAACCATTTCATCTGTCGTCCCCTTTTCCTCCTGTCCTCAGTCTTTCCCAGCATCAGGGTCTTTTCCAACGAGTCAGCTCTTTGCATCAGGTGGCCAAAGTATTGGAGCTTCAGCTTCAGTATCCGTCCTTCCAGTGAATATTCAGAGTTGATTTCCTTTAGGATGGACTGGTTTGATCATCTAGCCACAGTGTTTATTACACTTTTGTGTTTAACATTTTAAACTTTTCTCAGAGTAGATACTAAAGAGAGAGAGGTTTGATTTTTACTGAATGACATCCACTTAGAAATTCTATTTTTTTTAATAATGTAGTTTCTGTTTAACAAAATATGTCCGAAGTTTCTATGCAACAATAAAAACAGATAGAAAATGTTATTGCTCAGTTGTGTCTGATTCTTTGAGACCCCCTTAGACTGTAGCTTGTCAGGCTCCTCTGTCCATGGAATTCTCCAGGCAAGGATACTGGAGTGGGTTGCCATTTCCTTCTTCAGAGGATCTTCCTGATCCAGGGATTGAACCTGGGTTTCCTGCATTGTGGACAGATTCTTTACTGTCTGAGCCACCAGGGAAGCCTGAAATACACATAGGCATTACCATTTTTAATGTTGCCATCATAAGCTGTTAAATAAATTATCTGTAAGTTATATAATCAGTTCCTTATTGTTGGGTATTTAGGTTATTTCCCTTAAATTTTTTTTTTTTTTGTTATCATAAAACAATGTTATTGCCTCCTTTGTTGATAGCAGGAGATAAGGTACCCTCTTTCAGCTTTGGAGGCTATTATAACTAGTACTGTGGAAAATTCTGAAAGAGATGGGAATACCAGACCACCTGACCTGCCGCCTCTTGAGAAACCTATATGCAGGTCAGGAAGCAACAGTTAGAACTGGACATGGAACAACAGACTGGTTCCAAATAGGAAAAGGAGTACGTCAAGGCTGTATATTGTTACCCTGCTTATTTAACTTCTATGCAGAGTACATCATGAGAAATGCTGGGCTGGAAGAATCACAAACTGGAATCAAGATTGCCAGGAGAAATATCAATAACCTCAGATATGCAGATGACACCACCCTTATGGCAGAAAGTGAAGAACTAAAGAGCCTCTTGGTGAAAGTGAAAGAGGAGAGTAAAAAAGTCGGCTTAAAGCTCAACATTCAGAAAACGAAGATCATGGCATCTGGTCTCATCACTTCATGGCAAATAGATGGGGAAAACAGTGTCAACAAAGGTCCGTCTAGTCCAGACTATGGTTTTTCCAGTGGACGTGTATGGATGTGAAAGTTGGACTATAAAGAAAGTTGAATGCCGAACAATTGATGCTTTTGAACTGTGATGTTGGAGAAGACTCTTGAGAGTCCCTTGGACTGCAAGGATATCCAACCAGTCCATCCTAAGGAGACCAGTCCTGAGTATTCATTGGAAGGACTGATGCTGAAGCTGAAACTCCAGTACTTTGGCCACCTGATGCAAAGAGCTGACTCATTGGAAAAGACCCTGATGCTGGGAAAGATTGAGGGCAGGAGAAGGGGACGACAGAGGATGAGATGGTTGGATGGCATCACCTACTCAATGGACATGAGTTTGGGTAAACTCCGGGAATTGGTGATGGACAGGGAGGCCTGGCGTGCTGTGATTCATGGGGTTGCAAAGAGTTGGACATGACTGAGCGACTGAACTGAACTGATTGGGTGAATAATGTCATAGGTTGTTGTTGTTTAGTTGCTAAGTTGTATCCAGCTCTTTTGCAACCCCATGGACTGTAGCCTGTCAGGATCCTCTGTCTGTGGGATTTTCCACACAAGAATACTGGAATGGGTTGCCATTTCCTTCTCCAGGCATCTTCTTGACCCAGGGATTGAACTCACATCTCCTGCTTGGCAGGCGGATTTTTTACCACTGAGCCACCAGGGAAGCCCAATGTCACAAGTGTTTAGTGTCATTTCCCAGCATCCCTCAGTGAGATCAAGGTGCATTGCAATGAGGTGAATGCAATTCTACAGGTGCATTCCAAGTGTGGAGCCCAGGAGTTCACCATGCTTAATGCAGGCTAAGAAACACCAATTACTTTTACTTTTCTCAGCATCTTTTCATGCATCCAATACAAATGCTGAACTACAGTGATATTTAAATCTGTGAAAAGGCAAGCCATCAGTCTTGCCCCTGCTTTCCTATAGATTTTCCTTGAACATTTTACTCTTTTCTGTTGCCTTCAAGTTCTTTCCAGCAAATATATGTCATAGATTTAAAAAGTTTAAATAAAATAATCAGCGAAACAAATTTAAAATGAACCAAATTCTGTTTGTTAACTTTTTTCTGCTTGTGAATTGGTAGGAAATAAAATGGAAACAGGGGCTTCTCTTGTATCTCAGACAGTAAAGAATCTGCCTACAACACAGGTAACCAGATTCAATCCCTGGTGAAGAGTATACCTTGGAGGAGGAAATGGCAACCAACTCCAGGATTCTTGCCTGGAGAATCCCAGGGACAGAGGAGCCTGGCGGGACACAGTCCATGGGATTACAAAGAGATGGACACGACTGAGTGACTAAGCACACGCGCACAAAATGTAAACAACAGAAGCATGTTGTAGGTATCCTAGTAGGTGACGAAGGCCCCCTCAGCCAGCAGGTCTGAGGACCACCAGCCTTCCCTGCACGTTTCCTGTCACTTACCAGCATCGCTCTACTCTCAGAGATGGGGCAGGGGTAAGAGAAGCTGTAGGTGTGGAGTGCCCGATCTCTTACTCACCCAAATGGGATCTTAGTGGATTGGACAGTCCTCTATCAGAACCTCAACCAACTGGTCTAGCATTTATCCAATGCAGATTAGAAAGTCGGATTCAATCAGAAAGAAAAACGATAGGGGGCCCCAAGGTCTGTAGAAGGTATGAGAGTGTATAGAATATTCTTTGATAAGATTTGATTGAAAGCTACTCCATTGGTATAGCCCCTCAAATACTATGAAACAGCAGAGGCAACACACTTGGGGGTGTTGGTTTATCACTTGATCAAAAATGGGTTTGTAAACAGATGTACAGATTCAGTGAAATCCTTATCAAAATTTCAGCTGCCTTTTTTTGAAGGAATGGAGAAGCTGGTCCTAAAATTCAGATGGAAATGCAGGACACACAGAGTAGCCGAAATAATCCTGATCATGGTAGACAAAGTAGGAGGACTCACATTCCTGATTTGAAAAATTTACTACAGACCTACAGTTACTAGGTCACTGTGGTATGGGCGTAAGGCTGGATGTATGGAGAATGGAATAGAATAGAGGGTCTAGAGATGAATTCTAGTGTTTATGGTCAGTTGATATTCAGCAAGGGTGACAAGATAATGTAATGGGGAAAGAAAGGTCTTCTCGACAAATGGTTGTAGAACATCTGGATATCCATATGCAAATACATGAACTTGGACCTTTACCACATATGATGTACAAAACTCACAGAAGATGGATCACAGCTCTAAATATAAGAGCTAAAACCATAAAACTCATAGGAGAAAACAGGTGTAAATCCTTGTGACCTTGTTTAGGCAATGATTTATGAGACGTGACAGCAAAAGCCCAGAAAACCGAAGCAAAAATAGATAACCTGGACTTCATCCAAATTTGAAAACCTTGTGCAGCAAAGGACGGTATGAAGAAAGTGAAAAGACATCCACAGAATGGGAGAAAATATATAAGAATCATATATAAGAACCTAATATCCAGAGTATAAAAGGAACCATATTACATGAAAAGACAAATGACCCAACTAAAAAATGGGCAAAAATGGGAACAGACATTTATCCAAAGAAGATACAGAAGATGGCTAAGAAGTACATGCAACGATGTTCAGCATCAGTGTCAGCAAGGAAATGCCAAATAAAACCCACGATGAAGTACGAGTTTGTACTCGCTTCACGGCTATAATAAAACAGGCAGATGGTAACAAGTGTTGGCAAAGATTTAGAGAAATGTGAGCCCTCATCTGTTGATGGTGGGGATGTAAACTGGTGGTGTCAATCAGGAAAAGAGCTTGTCAGCTCTTCAAAAGTTTAAAGTCAGACTTCCCGGTAGCCTAGTGGTAAAGAATCCGCCTGCCAGTTCAGGGGACTCGGGTTCGATCCTTGGTCTGGGAAGATCCCACCTGCCTCGGGGCAGCGGAGCCCATGTGCCGCAGCTGCTGAGCCCTCGGTCTCGACCCTGTGCTCTGCAACAGGAGGAGCCACTGCAGAGAAGCCCGTGCCCCACAACCAGAGAGGGCCCCACAACCAGAGAGGGCCCAACCCGCCACAGCTGGAGGAGGCCTGCGTGCAGCAGTGAAGACCCCGTGCGAAGGGCACGCACTGTGTGACTCTGCTTACGCGAAATGTCCGGGATTAGATCCAGAGAGTTAGAAAATAGGTGAACAGCTGCCAGGCCCGAAAGGGCAGGGCATCTGGGATGTGAGCGCTGATGACACGGGGTTTCTTGTGAGGGATGATGTGTTTAGGAACCGGATAGTAGTCATGGTTGTACAACTTTGTGAATATACTAAAGACAGGATGAAGTTTATGGTGTATTGATTTATATCTCGACAACAAAATTGTGGATTGACTACCAGGCTCCAGAGTTGGGTTAATGATGGCAGTCCTCATGCCTTTCTTTGTCTGGGGCCACCATTGAGTCGCAGAATGGTATTGGCAGGATGTCGGCTCTTACTTTCCATGACTTAGCATCTCTCAGCATCTCCTGGGGAGGCACTTGTCCTGCCCCCCACTCTGCTGTCTTGGGAGGGAGGTTCCAGGGCGGGGAGCCCTGTGTGACTTCCCTGTGTGTGCCTGTGGGAGCCACCTGCCTTCATTTCCAGGCATGATGCCCTCCTCCTACGCTCACCCCACCTCTCTTTTCCACCCCCCGCCACTGCAGGTTTGGTTCCGTGGCTCCAGATGGGCAGTACCACTCCCCCATTAAGGACAAGAGTGCAAGACTCAATGCGATGCTGGCGGCGCTGACCCCTTCTAGACTTGCTGTGGCTTTCCAAGCCATGGGCTCTATGAAGGTAACTGACTTAGTTTCCCTCAGTGTTTGTTCTCCACGTGTTCCAGAGCTGGGTAACAGTGTCAGGAGCTGAGCTTCTTGAGCTGCAGTGGGTGCAAGGTGGCTTGGGTTGCTGGTTAAATGCTAGTGTGTGCCAGTGAGCTCTGCACAGAGAACCTGCAGCCTTCTCACCATCCCTCATTGACATGTGTTGCTGTGGTCCTTACAGCAACAGGCCACTAAAGGTGGGCACCTGGGGAACAGGTCCTTCGGAAGGAGGACATCTTCTGGAAAAGCAGCTAAGAGCTGACTGGTGGGTAACAGCCTGCGTGCCGTGGCCGAGTCCATCAGGGAGTGTGGAGCGTGCACGTGTTTAGCATGTGGCCATCGCCGTCACAGGCAGGACCATGAGGTCAGACCTCCAGGAGCCAATCCCACCCCGCCTTTCCCCACCCCTGCTATACTCTCACTTGGAAACAGCGCCAGGAGAGAGTGCTCCACAAGCTGCCTCCTCTTCAGAGCGCAGCACTGCCTGCTCTCTGGTTCCTTCCCATTTCTTTCCTCTCTTGGGCTCCACTGAGCAGGGGGAAGCTGGACGGAGCATTGAGATACCAGTGACTATCCATGTGTGGCTGGCACCCGGTTTCTCCCCTGAGAAGGGATGAGTTCTGTTCACTTGACCCCAGGCCTGGTGTCAGGAATAGCAGGAAAAGCTTCCCTTCCTCCCTTCTGCCAGGTCTGTGCGACTCACCAGCCCACCTGGTCACGCTCTGCCCCCGTGGTGCTCTTCCTCTCCGTGGGTGCAGCTGTGATACTCAGTCCTGAGCTGGCGACTGCCGGCCTGCTTGTGGGTGCTGCTTCTATGCTTATTTTTGCTGGCTTTTTAAAGTGGGTGAGGTGCATATTTAGTTCTGAAGACCCAGGTCTGGAGTGGCCCGGCAGGTCTCAGCTGAACCAACTGAGTTGGTGAGGCTCCAGGAGAACCTCAGGATGTGGGCCCAGGAGTGACTCCAAGGCGCTGGTCCAGCAGCAAAGCACAGAGGGAAATATTGGGCTGGCCAAGAAGTTTATTCTGTACGATGTTACGCAAAAACCTGAACGACCCTTTGGCCAACCTGGTACTTGGGGGGCCAACGGCAAAGAATCAGCCTGCCCGTGCAGGAGACGTGAGTTGGATCCCTGGTCCGGAAAGATCACACATGCCACGGAGTGGTGGGGCACGGGCTTAGTTGTTCCATGGCATGTGGGATCTTCCCAGACCAGGGATCGAACCTGAGTCTCTTGTATTGGCAGGTGGATTCCTAACTTCTGAGCCACCAGGGAAGTCCTGGTAGTCTTCTTGAAGCCTCACTTTCTTCATCTGTAAAATGGGCCTTCTGATCGTAGTGCAGCCTGAGCGAGGACGTGTGTGAGTGATGTGACACAGCGGTGATGAGCCGGCGCCTGCTCTGTGCAGGAAGCAGGTTTTCCAGGGGCACGGAGGCCCGCTGCAGAGCTGGATGGCTCAGCCCCGAGGGGTCCAGATGCCGCTGGTGTGTTGTCCCTGATGGACCCGGGCCATTGTGACCTCATCGCGAGCCTCTTGGATGAGAATGACCTCGCCTCTCTTGGCAGCTCCTCCTCAACCATGGGGCAGATGCTGTCTCAGGGGAAACCTCAGACAGTCCTGCTTGCCCTGCACTTGCTGATGAGTAGAGAATGGATCACTTTCTGTGACGCTCATTCCGCCTATGTTAGAAAATTGTCACCGCAGCTCTCTGCTCAAGGCCGGGCATGCCTGCTGTTTTCAAACTCTGCCCAGATGTCTTTTCCCCTGCTCCCAAGGTGTCTCTCATTTTCGTCACATTTCTCAGTCCTTTCAGATCTTCTCTTAAAGACTTGCTGTAATAGCCATGCTGTCGTTTGTGCCCCCAGATGCCATGTCCGATGAAATTATTAGCAGGGACTAGAGGAAAGGAAGCTAAGACATTTGGCAGGGACTGGGGAGGGCACATTGATTGAATTCTGCAGCTGAAGTGGAGGGGGATGCTGCGGAGCCTTTCCTGAAGGAGGAAGGAATCTAGGGAGAGTCACTGTGAGCTGGGAGGCAGAGGAGGAGTGAGAAACACACATGAAGTCGAGCTCAGAGTTTTGGGCTGATTTTGCAGGGAAGTAGTTTAGCATTTTAGGACGAGGTAGTTGGATAGCATCCCTGATGCAATGGGCATGAACTTGGGCAAACTCTGGGAGAGGGACAGGGAAGCCTGTTGTGCTGCAGTCTGTGGGGTTGTGAATAGTCAGTCTTGGCAACAACAACAATATTTTAGCATAAGACAAGCTGGTTCCGACCTTCAAAAGAGTCTCCCTCATCCTTTAAGTAGGTGGGGCCCACCCTCAGGGTTCCTGGTGCAGCAGCACCGGGATGGGGCCAGAGAATCTGCCTTTCCACCAAGGCCCCAGGTGATGCTGCGGTTACTGGTCCAGAACCACACTTGGAGAATGGCTGCCCAGAACAGACGGGTGTTGGGACTTCTCTGGTGGTCCAGGGCTGTCTCTGAGCTCCCAATGCAGGGGGCTGGGTTTGATCTCTGGTCGGGGAACTAGATCTCACATGACTAAGAGTTCGCATGCTGCAATGGAGATCAAAGATCCCACATGCCATAGCTAGGACCTGGCGCAGCCAAATAAATAAAAAACAATGCCCCCCAAGCCCCTTGCTTCCTATAAGCCATGCCCATGATACATGCGTCACAGGTCTTAACTCATTTCTCCTCAAACAACTCTGAGAGGGCTCCATCCATCTCATTTTACATATGGGGAAACTGAGGAGGTAAAGGAATCTATCTGAGGTGGGCGTCCACTACGCTGCCTTTGATTTTGGTGGTTCTTGTTCAGGGAGTTGTTGTCATTTAGTCTGCTAGTCATGTCCAGGTTTTTGCAGCCTCATGGACTGTAGCCCACCGGGCTCCGCTGTCCCTGGGGTTTCCCAGGCAGGAATGCTGGAGTGGGCTGCCACGTTCTTCTCCAGGGGCTCTTCCCGACCCCAGGACTGAACGTGCATCTCCTGCATGGTCTCTTTTGGCCTGTATCACGGGGCCACCAGGGAAGCCTTTTCAAGAGCCCCTCTCCTCTACTGACTGGAGTCTGGGACCCTGTGTCCTCGAACGACCTTTCCAAGACCGTCTGATGGTTCATAGGGGATTGGAACAGCAAAGAGGAGGAGGCTGGGGGCCGCTGAGTCTCCTGGGACTGATGCGGCTATTGATCCACGAGGGTGAGATGGTGCCATCACTTGGGTGAACACGAGGCAGAACAGGCTTTGGGCCCCTGCTGCTTTCCGATCTGGTCTTGGGGTGTTCACTTCCCCCAGGTTCTGATGTCTGTGTTCAGTCACTCAGTCGTGTCCAACTCTCTGTGACCCCCATGGATTGTAGCCCGCTAGGCTCCTCTGTCCATGGGGATACTCCAGGCAAGAATACCGGAGTGAGGTGCCATACCCTCCTCCAGGGAAATCTTCCCAACCCAGGGACTGAAGCTGGGTCTCCCACATTGCAGGCAGATTCTTTACATCTGAGCCACCAGGGAAGCCCAAGAATACTGGAATGGGTAGCCTATCCTTCTCCAGTTTCTCTCTCCAACCCATGAATTGAACTGGGGTCTCCTGCATTGCAGGTGGATTCTTTAGCAGCTGAGCTACCAGGGAAGCCATCCCCAGAAATATCCCCGACATCAGGGTTCTCTTCCCCAGTGTCTGGTTCCTGCATTCAGCCCTGTAGCGCCATGCTTGTGTGCCTCAGTCATGGGCCAGGGCTGGGGAGCTGGTTTCAGAGTGTAACTAACATCCTATCTGCTCTGTTGACCTTGAACCAGATGTTGTGACACCCTTCCCTGAGTGAGTGTGAAGCTCACTCAGTCCTCTTATATTCATAATTTTAATTTCTGTGGCTACTACTCAGACGGTAAAGAATCCACCTGCAATGCAGGAGACCTGGGTTCAATCCCTGGGTCAGGAAAATCCCCTGGGGGAAGGTGTGGCTGGAGTATGCTTGCTGGAGAATCCCCATGGACAGAGGAGCCTGGTGGGCTATAGTTCATGGGGTTGCAAAGAGTCAGACATGATGGAGTGACTAACACTTACCACTATTAAGCTATGAGATTTTTGTCTGTTTAATTCCACCACCTGGAAAGCCCAGATGAGTGAAAAGGTGGGAGGTAAATAAGTGGGTGGGTGGGAGGATGGATGGATGGAGGGATGGATGAGTGGATGGGTGGATAAATGGATGGGGGGGTGGGTGGATGAATGAATGAACAGACAGATGGATGGACAGGTGAATGTATGAGTGTGTTGGTGGATAGGTATATGTATGAGTACACTCATGGGTGGAAGGAAGGGAGAGAGGGAAACAGAAGGAATAAAGGGGGTACTAGTGGTAAAGAACCCACTTGCCAATGCAGGAGACATGAGATGCGCGTTTAGTCCATGGATCTGGAAGATCCCTTAGAGGAGGGCATGGCAAGCCACTCCAGCATTCTTACCTGGAGAATCCCATGGACAGAGGAGCCTGGTGGGCTACAGTCCACGGGGTCACAAGAGGTGGACATGACTGAAGTGACTTAGCACGCACGAACATCCGCTCATCCATCATCCGCCAACTCACCAATTCTATTACAAAGACTCTGAACACAGTGATGATCAGTTCCCCTATGATTTAGTAGTTAACGGGAGCTGTGGAATATTCTCAAGAAAAGCAGCCACTCACTGAAGTGACTTCACGTATTAGAAAAACCTCCCCAGGCAGGGGTGTGTTGGGAGAGGCCAGAGGCATACAGCCTACTGCAGAGCCAGCTCTCTTCCAGCAGTAGGCTAGAATAAGGGGCATCTCTGTAGGGCCGTGTGAGTCTAAGAGCTTCATGGTGGGGACTGAAATGAATAGGTCTGGAAGGAGGTGGAAGCGCTGTGATAATGAGCATGGTGAGACCTTTGCCCCTTCAAACAGTGTGGCATAAAGAGGGTGGAATAGAGAGGAGGAAATGGGTTCCCTGGAGTAATGTTTTGAAGATATGTGCTACCCACAAATGTGTGTTCTGTTGGAACTGGTAAACCGAAGTTGCTGGATGTATATTCTCTTGGCACTTAAAACATTTTTTTATTTGGCTGTTCTGAGTCTTAGTTGCAGCTCGTAGTATCTAGCTCCCTGCATGCATGCTCAGTTGTGACCCCACAGACTGCAGCCCGCCAGGCTCCTCTGTCCGTGGGATTCTCCAGGCAAGAATGCTGGAGTGAGTTGCCATTTCCTTCTCCAGGGGGATCTTCCCAACCCAGGGATTGAACCCAAATCTCCTGCATTGCAGTCGAGTTCTTTATTGCTGAGCCACTTGGGAAGCCCCTCTAGCTCCCTGACCAGGGGTCAAACCTGGGCCCCTCCACTGGGAGTGTGGAGTCCTAGCCACTGGGCCCCAGGGAAGTCCAGTCCTCTCTTCACACAAAGGGTGGTGCTGGAGAGGTGAAGACAGGGGCTCCTCCGTGTCAGCTGTCTGTCGTTTAGACGCGTCGTGTGTGTCCCGAGGGAGCAGGGTCATAAGCTCATCTTGTTCTACACAGGTTGGAGTTATCTTTCTTTAGCATCCTCACACGCTTCACATACACACATGGCATAGGGAGCAGAGTAGCAGGACTTACTCAAATGCTGGGGAAGTCCCATGGGATGAGCGCTTTGGCCTGAATGATTGGTAGAGGGACTGTCTGTAAAATACAGTTTCCAGGATTTTCTGATGTGGACACTTCTTGAGGCCGACCACCAGAGGACGACAAAGACCAATAATGATTTGCAGCTGTCTCCCCTTTACATTTTGTTTACTTCTCTATTTAAGAATGGGCTGGGACTTCTTGTTCTCATTAGTTTAGTTTCCTATCAGTTGTGAATGTTGCTTTTTTACAAAGTGGTCAATATAAGGAGAATTGGAATTCGTCAGCCTAATAATCGTTGGACTCAAGATCAAGACTATAAATAAGAGGTGGATTATCTTTTTTTAAATTTATTTTTAAAGATTGAAGTATAGTTGATTTACAGTGTTTGTTTACAGTGTTAGTTGCGTGTGTGTGTGTGTGTGTGTGTAATATATATGTAAAACTATGTGTGTATAGTGGTTTAGTCACTCAGTTGTGTCCAGCTCTTGCGACCGCATGGACTGTGGCCCACCAGGCTCCTCTGTCCATGGGATTTTCTAGGCAAGAGTATTGCAGTGGGCTGCCACTTCCTCCTCCAGGGGATCTTCCCGACCCAGGGATCCAACGCGCATCTTCTGCACGGCAGGTGGATTCTTACCACTCAGCCACCAGGAAGCCTTCAAGGAACAGGACTCCCTTCAACTAAGTCATCAGAGGCTGAGTCAGCCTTGTGGGAAGCCCCCGGCTCCTCAAACCCTGGGTGTGGCCGTGGGAGCTGTGAGGGAACGAGGGAGCTGTTGTCAGTGCAGAGCGACCCCAGCTTGGGCCTGGGTCCTGCGCGAGAGGGGCTTGCCCGCCTCGGTTTCAGCAGCAGCCTGCCCTCCTAGGGCTGCAGCTGCAGGGAGCCCCATCTCTCCACGGAAGCCCTGTTGTCTGCCCCTGGGGAGCACGGTCTGTGCCCCCTGGCGGTCAGACGTGGATGATCGATGGATGCTTTGCTGTCCTTGGGAAATTTTCCACGTGAAACTTGATGCTCCCTGTAGCACAGGCGCTGGTACAGGACTGCATGCCTTTCCCTCCACCGTGTGTCATCACTCATTCCCTTGTCCCAGCTGAGGAATCCATCCAGTGCCTCCCTGCTTGAAGGACATATTCTGAGCCTTTGTTTTTAATAGCTTTATTTCTGTATTTATATGGCTGTGTTGGGTCTTCATTACTGAGTGGGCTTTTCTCTAGTTGTGGAGAGCATGGGCAGGCCACTCTCTAGGGATTCTTTTTTTTCCAAGCACAGGCTCTAGAATGTTCCAGCTCAGTAGTTGCGGCTCCCAGGCTCCAGGGCAGAGGCTCAGTAGTTTTGGTGTATGGGCTTAATTGTCCCTGCAGTGTGTGGGATTTACCCTGACCAGGGATTGAACCCGTGTCTCATTGCATTGGCGGGTAGAAACTTTGCCTCTGAGCCACCAGGGAAGCCCCATCATTGTTTGTTAAATTGAAACAGCAGTCCTGTAAGATGGATACTGTTGTGATTCCCATTTTCCAGTTGGGAAAACTGAGATGCAGAAAGAGGTGACAGCTTGTCTAGAGTCCCCCGCTGCAGCATCTGGTGCTGGAGTCCAGCCCTGTCTCACGCCGGGGTGCTTAGTCATCCTCAAGCAAGAGGTCCTTTGAGTTCAGCTTAGACTGCGCTCCCTGTCATCTGCGGAGCACTTTGGCTCACAGCTATATTTGCTTTGGTAAACCAAACCAAAGATGCAGAATAATTCACTGTCTACATCGAAAAACACGGAGAATCCTCCCAAACTGGGGTTTGGCAGATGCTGAACGGTTAGCCGTGGGGCCAGAATTCAGGCTTCCTTCCCTGCTGCGAGCTGGGACCAAGTTTGTCAAGGGGCACCACTGTCTCTGCCTGGTGGCCCTGTGTCACTGTGGTTCTGAGCAGTTACGTACTGGGAGCAGGAGCAGGGAGGGGAGATGGGTCGCTCCAGACTTATACTGAATGTCCTTTTATGGGGAGAAGGTCTGTTTATCATGTACCTTTGTTCATTGCTTGTGTTCAACTCTGAGCTCAATCCACAGAATGATTTCTGAATGTCTCTGTCTACCGCAGTGAAATTGAACAAGCCAGAGATGTTCACACCTCCTTTTGTTGTTGTTGTTCGGTTGCTAAGCATGCCCGACTCTTTGCGATACCATGGAATGCACCACAGGGCTCCTCTGTCCTTCACTATCTCCAGGAGCTGGCTCAAATTCCTGTCTGTTGAGTCGATGCTATCTAACCATCTCATCCTCTGCTGCCCCTTTCTCCTTTTCCCTTCAACCCTTCCCAGCATCAGGGTCTTTTCCAGTGAGTTGTCTCTTTGTATTAGATGGCCAAAGTATTGAAGCTTCAGCTTCATCATCAGTCCTTCTAATAATATTCAGGGTTGATTTCCTTTAGCATTGACTAGTTTGATCTTGCAGTCTGAGGGACTCTCAAGAGTCTTCTCCAGCACCACAATTTGAAAGCATCAATTCTTCAGTGCTCAGCCTTCTTTATGGTCCAAATCTCACATCCATACAGGACTACCGGAAAAACATCAGCTTAGGCTATATGGACCTTTGTTGGCAAAATAATGTCTCTGCTTTTTAATATGCTGTCTAGGTTTGTCATAGCTTTCCTTCCAAGGGGCAAGCATCTTTTCTTTTAATTTCATGTCTGCAGTCACTGTCTGCAGTGAGTTTGGAGCCAAGGAAATAAAGTCTGTCACTGCTTCCACTTCTTCCCCTTCTATTTGCCATGAAATGGGCAAGTAGGTCTTGTCTAAGGTCCTCAAAGTTTCAGGCTGGTCATTGGGAATGTCAGCCTCCAGAGATTAATTAGGACCTATGTCTTGGTGGTCACTGTTGTCTGCTTTGGACTTGGTTAAGCACTTGGCAGATGGATGGATGGATGAATATCGTGGTGAAGGGAAGGTGTCTTTAGTGCAGAATGAGTCAGTCCAAATGACAGCTCGTGGAGATCAGATGCTGTTTTTAGCTGTATTGTGGATACGGGAACTCTGATCTGCATCTTAAAGCAGCAAAAGTGGGCATTCTCCGTTTCTTGTGTGTGTCCAGACCTTTGTTGTATGACCGTGGGACCTGCCCTCCAGGGTGCTTGCAGCCCCAGCACGCGTGTATCTGCGCGGAGACTGTTTGTGTCTCCTGCAGCGCTCATTCGCTCCCCGGCTTAGCGTTGCAGGTTGCTCGCAGGTGAGGCTCATGTCACACATGCTGTTGGTGTGACGGTGGTGCTGCTCTGGGTGTGTGACCACAGGTCTGAGGGTGGTTTCTAAGGGCGGTCGTGTGATAGGTTTAGAGCTTGGAGAGCAGCCGTGGCCCCAGACTGCAGAGGGGCTGGGTTTAGGGAACTCTTTCTGAGGGAGAGAAACTGATCTCAGTGTCCAGCAGTTGACCTGCTGCCGTCTCCCGGGTCCGCACAAACCGTGTCTGTGCCCTTGACCCTCCCAGGCGCTCCCGTTCCTGCTCACCTGCTCTTTGAGGTCTCCAGGAGACCTCAGGCCCTGTGGCCGCCTTTCTGGGTATAGAGCTCGTGCAGCACCTGGTTTATCTCAGCCCTGGTGTTAACTGTTGTCTCTTCTCTGATTGCCCTTTAGACTGTGAGCTCCTGGAGGGCAGGGGCTTCACGCAGCACCAGCTGCTGCCCTGTTAGCAGGCCCTCAATAAATACCTGTGAACTGGCCCGGCCCTGTGACCTCCCCCGCCCATCCCAAGCATCTTCATGCTCTCGGCCTCCAGGAGCCAGGAAGGCACATGCTGAATGCCCGTAGCGGGCCAGCTGTGCCATGCTCAGAGTGCCTTCTCTCACCCAGTGTGCACGGCAGCTTTGTGGTGATTCCCATTTTACAGATGAGAAGACAGAGGCTGGGAAGTGAAGTAGCTTGGCAAAGGCAAACATTTCATGGGGAGTGGGGCAGTGTTGTGCCACCCCACCCCAGCGGGGCCCCCTGAACTCCTCTTGCCAAAGGCTATTTCCTCTCTTTCTTTATCTAGCCTGGCCGTGCTGGGCTGTCACTGCTGCGAGGGCTGCTCTCGTGGTGAGCAGGGGCTGCTCTCCAGTTGCCGTGAGTGGGCCTCTCGCTGTGGTGTCTCTTCTGGCTGCCGAGCTTGGACTCTAGAGTGCACGGGCTCAGTAGCTGCAACACACGTGCTCAGGTGCTCTGCAGCGTGTGGGGTCTTAGTTCCCTGGCCAGACATGCAGTCCATACCCCCCACCCCTGACACCAGCAGGGACGCCCCAGCGGCTTGATTTTGAGGCTGCCCTGGAGAATGAGTACTAGACACGCGGCCTCCAAGTGCAGCGTCTTAGATTGCTGGCGACTTCCCTGCCTCTTGCTTGGGCAACCTCTGACCTTTGAGCCGAGGCCATTCTGAGCCTTGGATCCCATCTGTCCCCAGGGTTCTGGGGACAGCCTTAGACTTGAACTTGGCATTTGTTCCCAGGGGTATCGTAGGTCAGAATGATAGGCCCTGGCCCCGGGTTGACCCTATGGGGTCCTATTTTCTTTATTAACTTTTTGCCTGATGAGAATGTTGTCATGAGTGGACTTTTGAAAAATATTTGCACATCTCATTTCTTTGTCTGATTAGCGAGGCAAGAATGATGGCCCAGTTTTCCTGCCTGAATGTGTAACTGTCACGGTGTGAGGCGCTGAGGGCCGGTCTCCCTTTCTCGTGTTTAGCATCTCATCCAGGCTCTGTTTCAGTCCACTCTTCAGACTTGTCTTTGAAAGGAACTCACCTTGTCAGCCAGACGAGATCCTTCCACTGCCGCGAAATACATCTGAGGTTAAAGGACACTTTTGTCAGTGTTTCCATGTGACTGAGCTTCAAATCACTAGAGATGCTTAACATAAGAAGTGTACACTCTGCCTGTACTCTGTTTTTTAGTTAAGTAGAATTTTTGAAAGGGAGAGGAGGAATTTGTTTTAAGTATGGCCTTTCTTCGGATACAGCCCTGCCTTTACCTAGCACCTTATGAATCCTCTTTTTCACTCATTGCGCATGCTCAGTTGTCAGTCATGTCCGACTCTTTCTGACCCTATGAGTTGTAGCTGGCCAGGCTCATCTGTCCATGGGATCTCCCAGGCAAGGATAGTGGAGTCCGTTGCCATTGCCTCCTCCAGGCGATCCTCCTGACCCAGGAATCAAACCTGCTTCTCCTGTGTTGGCAGACAAATAAATAAATCATTTAAAGGAATGTGTTTGTCTATGCTGGGTCTTAGATGGGGCTCCACTGTAGAATGGGAGCTCTTTTTCAGTTGTGACATCGGAACTCTTAGTTGTGGCATGTGGGATCCAGTTCCCTGACCAGGGATTGAGTGTGTGCCCCCTACGTTGAGAGTTTAGAGTCTTAGCCACTGGACCATCAGGGGAGTCCCAAGAGATGAAATTCTGACTGGAGAGCTTTCCGAGTCAATATATAGAAACTTCTCTCAGTCTTTGAAGCCACTCACTGTGGCTGAACCTTCTCCTAGCGGACGTTTATGGTGTTTCCCAGGCTTTGCTTTTAGAAGACAGTGCTGCATCAGATGTCCTTCCTGTTTAGACATGACTCTGATATCTTCGTGGAGAAATGTCTTGGGCCCCCAGCCACAGTGGAGGTTTTTCTTAGAATTCTGAAAAAATATTCATTTTCTTCATTTTGATGTGACTTATGCTTCCTTCTGTGGTTGACTGAAGGTCTGGGCTGGTTTTCTGAGTATAACTGGTAGCAGAAAAGTGTGAAGGGTTGGAGAGAGAGTGAGGAGTACTGAATATTCAAGAAGACTTAGAGATGCTTCAGAGCACCTGGCTGAGAGGAGTTAGGGGAGTCTGATGTGAAAGGACAGAGAGCCCCTGAAACTTCCATGATCCCCACAAAACTGGATGTTTCATTTAATTGCCCATTACCAAACTGGTTGCTTACCAGCAAAGAGCGAAAGGCATCTTTGGACAAAAATAGGGCACAGTAAAGGGAATTTTTCTCTCAGTGTCTCCTCCAGTCTCTCTTATGCAAAGGCCGAGGTGAGCCTTGCAGAAGCATTGCTGAGTATGTTCCCTTAGTCACACACCTTCTGCATCTCTAGTGTCTCCAGGCTCAAACTCCCAATGTTCCCCATTGTACTTAAGACTCTCAATACCGCGTGATGCTTGGGGCTGTAGCAGCCACTTTGTGACCACGAGGCAATGAGCACAAGGGTAAGCAGCTAGTTGCTACACATGGTCTTGGTCCACGCGCTTGGTCCCTAAGGGCATTGTTGAGCAACTAAACTAACACCAGCATTCACCCACCTTCAGACGACTTATGAAAAACAACAAGAGAAACTTACTTGTTTAATCTAAAGAAAGATGCTCAGTACTTCAGTCCAAATATCCCCAGGGATTCAGTGACTTTGTGGCTATGTGATCTTAGGCAAGGTAGCACACTCTCTCAGTCTCCATCTCCCCATCCCCGAATGGGGATAGTTATGCGTCACTTCTCAGAGTTTTTACAAGGCTTAGATGAAGCGACATTTCTGCTGTGCTTGGCACCGTATTCAGCCTGCAGCAAGTGCTCGGTGGCTTCCACCCACAGGTGTATTATTGCCCAGACTTCCTGCCTGACTCAGGCCCTTGCTGCTGAGCCATTACTCATGCTGTGGTCCCCATGTGATGGTCTCTTCTCACCAGACTGACTCTTGCCAGTCTCTTGAGGCCTCGCTCAAGTGCCAGCTCCCCTGTGAAGACGGCTTGATTTGATTACTCCTTAGGAAGTGGGTTTTTCTCTTCAGAGGAAGAGAAGGCACGGTTGAGAATTGTTCTGGAAGTTTTCTCCATACTGTCACCTGAGGAGGCAGCAATGAGTCACTGCGGAGCCTGTAAACTAGTGAAGGTGCTTTTTGCTTCATTTCTTCTCCGAGTCCCAGGGGCCACACAGTCGCACTTCAGCAGGGCCCTGCTGAAGTCAGAAAGAAAAACACCAATACAGTATACTAATGCATATATATGGAATTTAGAAAGATGGTAACAATGACCTTATATATGAGACAGCAAAAGAGACACAGATGTATAGAACAGTCTTTTGGACTCTGTGGGAGAGGCGAGGGTGGGATGATTTGAGAGAATATCATTGAAACGTGTAGATTATCATATGTGAAAGAGATCACCAGTCCAGGTTCGGTGCATGAGACAGGGTGCTCAGGGCTGGTGCCCTGGGATGACCCAGAGGGATGGGATGAGGAGGGAGGTGGGAGGGGGACTCAGGATGGGTGGTGGATTCATGTGAATGTATGGCAAAACCACTACAATAATGTAATTAGCCTCCAATTAAAATAAATAAATTTTAAAAATAAAGGGAAAGGAGGCACGAAAGGAGAAATAAAAAGTATGTTTTGTCATTTTTTGCAGTGGATTCACAGTGGATTTACGGCACACCTTTTTTTTTGGCCATGCCCCATGGCATGTGAGGTCTTAGTTCCCTGACTAGGGATTGGACCCGTGCTCCTGCAGTGGAAGCGCAGAGTCTTAACCACTGGGCCACTGAGGAAGTCCCTACTGCAGTCTTTTTGTAACAGCTATGATTGTGTTTTATGGAAAGCCTCATCTTAGCTTATGCTCTATATACCTGGATGATGGGCTTGATTTTTCATTTGTTTTGTATATATTTTTAAAAACTAAACAGAGAAGAGAAGGGACAATTAAAAGGAGGATGAGTGTTTTTAATAAGCATTTGACAAATTCAACATCCATTCATGATAAAACTGTCAGAAAAAAATAGAAGTGGAAGGGAACTTCCTCAACTTGATAAAGGACATCTACAACCCCCACCCCCATATAGTTAACAGTATATATAATGGTGAGTGACTGTATGGTTTTCCCCTAAAATTGGGAACAAGGCAAGGGTGTCTGCTTTCACTGCTATTACTCAGCATAGTTCTGGATCTTCTAGATGGTGCAATAAAGCAAGAAAAGAAAATGCATTTGGACGAGAAAAGAAGGAAAACCAGCCTTTCCATGTAGACAAGATGCTTATCTATATAGAAAGCCCAAGGAACCTACAAAAAAAATCTCCTAAACCTGCTAAGTGAATTTAGCAAGTCCCAGTACAGGAGATAAACATAAGAAATAAGTTGTATTTCTGTATATTAGCAACAACATTTGGTAGCTGTTTAGTCGCTAAGTTGTGTCCGACTCTTTCTAACCCCAAGGACTGTAGCACGCCAGGCTTCTCTGTCCTTCACTATCTCCCCAGGTTTGCTCAGGCTCATCTCCATTGAGGTGGTGATGCTATCTAACCATCTCATTCTGTGCTGCCCCCTTCTCCTTTTGCCTTCAATCTTTCCCAGCCCCAGGGTCTTTTCCAATGAGTTGCCTCTTCACATCAGATGGCCAAAGTATTGGAGCTTCCACTTCAGCATCAGTCCTTCCAATGAATATTTAGGGTTGATGTCCTTTAGGATTGACTGGTTTGATCTCCTTGCAGTCCAAGGGATTCCCAAGAGTCTTCTCCAGCACTGCAGTTCAAAAGCATCAATTCTTTGCTGCTCAGCTTTCTTCAGTATATTAAGAGCAACATGTGGACACCAAAATAATTTGCACTTGCCCAAAAATGAGAAATTTTCAGAAGTAAATCTACCAAACATGTATTAGGATTTGTATGCTGAAAATTATGCGATTATACAATGGCAATGAAAGAAATAAAAGATCTAAATGATATGAACCACATATCATGTTTATGGACTGGGTGACTCCACATGATAATACTGATGCCAGTTTTCTTCAAAATCAACATACAGGTTTAATGCAATTTCTATCAAAATTCCAGCAAAATTTTTTTTTGTTGAATATGCACAAGTTAGTCTAGAGTTTATATGGAAAGGCAAAGGATGCAGAATAAACATCTATTTTTTTTTTTAAAGAGTAAGGTAGATTGAGTCAGTCTACTCAATTTCAAGACATATGGTAATCAAATCTAGTGGTTTTGGCAGAGAGAGAGACAAACAGATCAGTGGAACAGCATAGAGAGCCCAGAAATAAACCCCAATAAATATACTCAACTGATTCTTTACAAAAGTGCAAAAGAAAATCAGTGGATAGCCTTTTCAACAAATGAGTAACTGGACATTTATAAACCAACAGACAACCCACCCCCCCCCCCCCCCCCCCCCCCCCACCCCCCCCCCCACCCTCACACTCACCCTCACCCCCAACCCCAACCCC